>JARYGA010041665.1:0-49277 GCA_030545235.1 Helianthus tuberosus
CACCAAAATCTATTACACATGCTCGGAGCATGTCTTCTAGAGTTTGGATCGTTCTTTCACTTTGCCCGTCTGTTTGTGGATGATATGCCGTGCTTAGATTTAGTCGAGTTCCCATTGCTTTCTGGAAACTTGTCCAAAAATGAGAAGTGAAACGACTATCCCTATCTGATACAATGGAGAGTGGAACTCCATGTAGAGATACGACTTCATCTACATACAACTTTGCCAATTTTTCCATGCTAAAGGTTTCTTTCATAGGCAGAAAGTGAGCAGATTTGGTTAATCGATCCACAATTACCCAAATCGCATCATTACCTTTTCTGGTTTTGGGTAACTTAGTAACAAAATCCATTGTTATAAGTTCCCATTTCCATACTGGCATCTCTAATTGTTGTAGTAGACCTGAAGGTTTCTGGTGTTCTGCCTTAACTTGTGAACAAGTAAGACACTTAGAAACATATCTAGCTATATCCTTTTTCATTCCTATCCACCAAAAGCTATTTCTTAAATCTTGGTACATCTTATTGTTTCCTGGATGAATTGTATACCTTGACTTATGGGCTTCTTCTAGAATCTTATTTCTTAATTCTCCTAGCTTAGGTATCCAAATTCTGCTTTTGTGGAATCTCCAAATTCCATCAACTCCTTGCTCTAATTCTTTTATTCGTCCCTTCATTCCTTCAGCATCATCTTGGATTGCTGTTTCCTGAACATTCTTTATTTGTTCCATTAAATCTAATTGTAGATTTAATCTGAGAGCACGAACTCGTTTTTGGTTCTCATGATACTTACGACTTAAACCATCTGCAACTACATTTGCCTTTCCTTCGTGATACTGAATATCACAGTCGTAATCACTTAAGATTTCCATCCATCTCCTTTGCCTCATGTTTAACTCTTTTTGCCCGAATATATATCTTAGACTTTTATGATCTGTATAGATAGTAAACTTACTTCCGTACAGATAATGTCTCTAGATTTTCAGGGCAAAAATTACGGCTCCTAATTCTAAGTCATGAGTCGTATAGTTCTCTTCGTGCTTTTTCAATTGTCTTGAAGCATACGCAATTACCTTCTTGCGTTGCATAAGCACACATCCAAATCCTAGTTTTGAAGCATCACAATATACTTCAAAATCTTCAGTTCCTTCTGGTAAGGCTAAGATTGGAGCATTGGTTAATTTCTGTTTCAAGATCCTAAAAGCTTCTTCTTGTTTAGGTCCCCATTCAAACTTAACGGTTTTACAGGTTAGCTTAGTTAACGGTACAGCTTTCTTGGAAAAATCCTTAATAAACCGTCTATAGTAGCCAGCTAAACCTATAAAACTTCTAATTTCCATTGCAGTTTGTGGAACCTTCCAATTGGTAATTGCCTTGATCTTAGTAGGATCTACATGAATACCTTTATGATTCACCATGTGTCCTAAGAATTGCACTTCTTGCAACCAAAATTCACACTTCGAGAATTTGGCGTAAAGCTTTTCTTTTCTTAACAAACTTAAGAGTGCATGCAAGTGCTGACAATGTTCGTCCTGACTTTTTGAATAAATAAGTATATCATCTATGAAGACAATTACAAATTTATCCAAATACGGTTTACAGATCCTATTCATCATGTCCATGAATGCGGCAGGTGCATTCGTTAACCCGAAGGGCATGACTGTAAACTCATAATGACCATACCTAGTTCTGAAAGCAGTTTTAGGTATGTCTTCTTCTTGTACCTTCAATTGATGATATCCGGAGCGTAAATCTATCTTAGAAGAATATCTAGCTCCTTGAAGTTGATCGAATAGATCATCAATCCTAGGTAATGGGTATCGATTCTTAATTGTAATCTTATTCAATTCTCTATAATCGATACACATTCTCATTGAACCATCCTTCTTCTTTACAAACAACACTGGTGCTCCCTAAGGGGATGAACTAGGTTGTATGAAACCTTTACTTAGTAATTCATCTAATTGCTTTTTCAGTTCTAACATTTATGTGGGTGCTAACCGATAAGGTGCCTTGGCTATCGGTATAGTTCCTGGAATTATATGAATCCTTAATTCTACCTCCTTATCTGGTGGTAATCCTGGTAATTCTTCTGGGAATACCTCTGGGTATTCTGAAACTACTGGTATTTCCTTAAGATCTTTTCCCTTAGTACTAATGATTACTGAAATCATATATACTATTCCTTGTTTTCGTTCATAATTAGCAACTTTCATTACTGATATGAACTTCATAGGTTTACGTGGTTTATCTCCTGTAATCACAATTACTTCTCCGGTAGGTGTCTGAATTTCTATGGAATTCTTATCACAAAGAATTCGAGCATGGTTGGCTACTAACCAATCCATTCCTAATACAACATCAAATTCGGCTAATTTCATAGGTAATAGATTTGCAAAGAGTTTATGACCTGAAAGTTCTAATTCTACATTTTGCAAAACCTTATATATTTTAACTGAATTCCCATCAGCCGTTTCGAATGTAAAAATCTGCCTAATGTTGGTTAATGGTAATTTAAGAGCTTGGCAGAATGAAGTATTGATAAAACTTTGGTTTGCACCAGAGTCAAATAATACTTTTGCGTATACCTTGTGAACTAGGAACGTACCAGCTATCACATCTGGAATCATCTCGACTTCCTGAGTAGTTAAGTGAAAGGCTCGGACATTCTTCTTAGTAGCTCCATCAATTGTCTTGGCTTTGTTGTCTGCTGGTTTGATTAATTTAGGACATTCTGGTCTAAAATGTCCCTTTTCTCCACAGTTATAGCAGATCATTGTTTTCTTTCTGCAGTCTTCTTCACGATGTCCTACCATTTTGCAAAAATTGCAGGTTACATTACATCTTCCATAATGTTTTCTTTTGCAATTCTTGCAGAATGGCAGAGTTGAGGATTTTCCCGTTCCTCTTCTCTTGAAGTTGCTATTATTACCCGTACGAAATCATTGGGTAATTTTCTGAGCCAGTTCCTTCTTCCTGTTTTCATCTTGCGTACGTATCAGTTCGTCAGTTAAGGTATTGGCTAATTCCACAGCATCGTCAATCGTACAAGGTCTCGCAGCTTTAACGATGTTACGGATTTCACTAATCAGTCCCCAAATATAGCGAGAAATAAGTACCGGTTCTGGCGAAGCCAGTGTTGGTACCACTCTAGCATATTCAAAGAATGTCGAAGTATAACCGCGACAATCTACACCCATCATTCTATGGTTTAAAAACTTATTTTCCATTTGATCTTTTTCATATTCGGGACAAAATTTTCTTTCTACAAGACTCTTAAATTCTTCCCATTTCATGGCATAAGCCTTATTTCTTCCTTTAGCCTGTAGCACCGTGTTCCACTATTCTAGCGCCCCTTCTTTGAAAAGGTTTGACGCATACATGACCTGATCATCCTGAGCACATTTACTTATGGCAATTACTGCCTCGGTTTTCTCTAACCAACGCAGTGCCGCAGTCGCTCCTTCATTGCCTGCAAACTCAGTGGGTTTACAAGCAAGGAATTCTTTATAAGTGCAACCAGGCGTTGCAGCTTTCATTTTCTTAGGGAGCGGAGCTTGCCGTGGTTCATTATCTTGATTGACATGATTATTGCCTCCGTTTATGCTATTACTGAAGTTATCTTCAGAAATACGTTTGCTAGGAACGATTTGTTGTGGTTCGATTGGATTTTTAACAACAGCAACGATTGATGGAATAGCGTTGGCTATCCCTTGAGCAACGATATTTTCTATATCCTGCCTAGTCATATATTGATCCCCCGGTTGTTGCTCAGATTGATTAACTTCGTTAACTGGTTCATTATTAGCATTTTCCATCTGATAATTAATATATATAATTTATTAGTAATAAATAAATAACAATTACACACAAAATCATCATATAATTTCACAATACACATATAGCCAAAACTTATCAAGTTCTCAATTTATAGTATGCATCAATACACACTATTATCTTACAAAGTTTTATTTGTAGTTATTTTACAGACTGATTCTTACTATTACTATTACCCAACCATATTTCCATAAATCCCCTATCTTTTGTCAGATGATATTCTAGTAATTAAACGGTCCAAACGGTTCTGTCTAACGAGCTACGGATCAATTTCTATTTGCAAAACTCTGAAATTTTATCGACGCTTGCCAGAAAATATTCCACCCTTTTAAATTTTCTGCTAAATTCGCTGGTCAACCAGATAATTTCGCTGGGTCTCAGTTAATTTCGCTGCTCAGTCAGTTAATTTTGCTGGTCACTTAATTGTCCAAATTCGCTGATCTGTTACTTGTTCAATTTCGCTGGCCAAAGTTCGCTGCTAATTTCGCGATTACGACTACTTGTAAAGTCGCCGAAAACCGTGATAATTTCGCTGTGGAAAATTATACGGTTACCAAAGTCGCCTTTGGATTTAACTTCGCCGATCACCGAGATATAAGTCCCAAATTCGCCAAGATATCAAGTCCCAACTTCGCTGATCAGTCTGCGAAATTGTTAAATTCGCTGATAGTCAAATTCGCTGGCCCAGTAAATTTAGAAACTTAATCTGTTAGAAATTCTGAAGATTCTCCAACACAAATCTGCAAAATCAAAACACCAAATCAGCACAATAATTTCGAAAATTATCAAGAACAGATGGAAAACCACGAAGAACACGAAGAACAGTCTTCGAATCTTCAAGAAATTCAACCAAAATTCTTCACACAAACAACCAAAACCTTCCCAGAAATCCTGCAAAACACCAAACAAACAAACCAGAAGATCAAAACAGCCAAATAAATTCGAAAATTTTATCAAGAATTTCGAAATTTTTAAAACCCTAATTTTATCAGATTTCAATAATTTCGAAATCTCCCTGTTTCTCCAAGAACAATTCTGAACCGAGCCTTCAAGAGCCTAATGCTCTGATACCAATTGTAGGTCCCCTATTCGTATGGATCTTCAACAGAATTGTCTTTCCAATCAAGAGTGCGAAATCCTCTTGATCAGAATATAGCAGAAAAAAGTAGAAGAACAGAAACAGCAAGACCCTTTCAATCCGGGTTTACTATTGATTATCAATCAAACTGAATTACAATCAATCTAAACCCTCACAACTCTTAATTTCGTCCAAGCCCTAGATGCTATCACGAAATTGCTCTCTCACAATGTTCTGGCTGATTAACTGATTAACCTAAACCCTAAAGCATAACCCTATTTATATAACACAAGGTTTGCTACTTGGCCAAGGTTAAACATCATGGACTGCGAATTGGACAGCCCAATTCGCCCCACATCCCCATAAGTATGGGTTTGGTTAGCCCAAACATTATAACTAACTATTACAAAGCTAAACCCGCTAACTGTTTATCGTTTAACTAATTACAAGATATCCAAAGACCAAATCTAAGCTGTTGTCACAAACAGTTTGAAAAAGGTTTTGTCAGCGGGAAATACTGAGTGAATCATTCTTTTTATGAAACCGACTTGTTTGTTATAATTTACAGTATTAAGAGCAATTACAATGTTTCAGATATCAACCAACTACCCTCGGTATTTGTCATTCGACTCGTTTCTGTGACTATGGTCATATCACCCATTGGCTAACTCGTTGTCCAATGGTGAAGATTATCAAGTAATGTATACAAAACCCCACATACCGACTGTAATATGGTGATTACAAAGACTTAA
Source organism: Helianthus tuberosus (assembly GCA_030545235.1). Taxonomy (NCBI): domain Eukaryota; kingdom Viridiplantae; phylum Streptophyta; class Magnoliopsida; order Asterales; family Asteraceae; genus Helianthus; species Helianthus tuberosus. Next base: position 5,667 of record JARYGA010041665.1, read on the forward strand.
TCCCTGTAATTATAACCTTTATAATAAACATGATTTTGAAAGTAATTTGATAAAAAGAGAATGACTCACATTGCAGATTTAATTTGAGCAGAGCCTAGCCTACTGATTAGCCTTTTTAACCTAAATTTTATAACAGGCACACAATTCGGTTAGTAACTTAATACAGCATTTACGATAACTCACGAGATCAAACCCTCACAACGAATGACAAAGTGCTATGCTTAAACATCCATCGAATTAACGACTAATGACAGAGCATCACCCTAATGTGGGCAGCACTTAAACATCCATTGGATATATTTATCGATCGGACAATGAATCGTAATAGGGATCGAGTTATTACCCTGATTGCGGCGTCGATTAGTGAATCGTGTGTGTTAATTGTGGTAAACAGAATGTAACTCGGTGCCTGAAATGAATTTCTTCGTCGAACATACGCCGAATTTCAAGTGCCAATGTCTGCTATTTATAGTCAAAATTTCGCATTGCTTACGGACCGTAAGACTTAACCCTTACGGTCCGTAAGGGACACCTCATGCTCATAGTGTTGCCACGTGTGGGACTAGGCCTGATGAGTTGACAGTTCTCAAAATTTGTTTTTGACAGCATGATTTTAAGATAATCGTGACTAGGGTTTACCCCCCGTGAGTTTTAGGGGCCCTGATCCTGATTCCGATTGTTCTGAAAATTTTAGGGTTTGTGCAGAATCACTTGGGTGTCTCAATTAGGGTTTCCTATTGGACCATTAAAATAATAAATATGACTTTTGATGAGAGTTGTTATAGGCCAGGCCGCCGTGACGGAAATTAAGTTATTTTTAGGGCGGAGTGTTTGTGGAGCAAACTTTTGACAACTGCGGCATTTTCTGAGTTCGTCTACCACGTCTTCATGCATCCCGGGCCAATAATATCTGGCATTTCGGATTTTGGCAACAACTGCCCGGGGTCCGGCGTGAATGCCGCATATGCCAGCATGGATTTCCTGGATCAAGTACTTTGCCTCTGCTGGGGATACACACCGCAATAGTGGTCACAAATTCGACTTCCTGTATAGGACGTCGTTATTCACCTCATATCGTAATGCCTTGGTTTGTATCTTCTGGGCTTCGCCTCTGGCGGAGGGTAATTCCCCCTTTGTGAGGAACTTTAGAATTGAAGTGTACCAGCAGGGCTCTTCCGCTGTGACAGCGGACACTTCCTGGGGTTCTATGGAAGGTGCTTGTAGTGTTTCTACCTTTACTTCCTTTTCCATGCCTGAGGTAGCTAGCTTGCTCAGGGCATCCGCTATTTGATTTTTTCCCCGATGGACATGATTGAGTGTGACATTGTCGAAAAAAGCTATGAGCTCCTTGGTCTTAGCCAGGTATTTTGCCATCGTCTCATCCTTGGCTTTATAGGTCTCGTTCACCTGGTTATTGACTAATAGAGAGTCAACATATGCATCGACCCTTGTTGCTCCCATAGACTGGGCCATTCTCAAGCCCGTTAGCAGCGCTTCATACTCTTCTTCGTTGTTGGGGCATTCAAAGTCAAACTGCATGGCGTACATCAATCTTATTTCATCTGGGCTTATCAGCATGAGGCCCGCCTCAGATCCTTTTCCACTGGAAGATCCGTCAGAGTATAACTACCAGGTTTGCCTGGCTGCACTAGATTCGGGTATGTCTTTGACCACGGGGTCTTGTATTATTTCTCCATCGGGAATCTCAGCTAAGAAATCGGCGATCACTTGCCCCTTGATTGTTGTTCGTTTTCGATATTCAATGTCTAGGGCTCCCAACTCAATTGCCCATTTGGCCAATCTTCCAGAGATTTCTAGCTTGTGTAAGATTTGCTGCAGGGGGTAATTTGTTAATACTTGCATGCGGTTCCCCTGAAAGTATCTTCGGAGGCGTCGTGTAGCGTGGACTAAAGCAAGTACCAGTTTTTCAAGTGTTGGATACCGCGTTTCAAGTCCCGCTAATACCCGGCTAATGTAATATATGGGCATTTGTTTGCCATCCCTTTCCACCATGAGTACCGCGCTTACAGCGTTGTGGGTTGCCTCCAAGTACATCTTTAAGAGTTCTTCTGGGTATGGTGCTATCAACATAGGTAGCTTTTCAATGAATCGCTTCATGTCTTGCAAGGCCTCTTCTGCTTCACTGGTCCATTTGAAGTTTTTCTTGTTTAGGCAGTCTTTCAACGTCTTTATAAATGGCCAAGATCTCTCGGCATGTCTTGCCAAGAATCTATCTATGTCACCAAACGCTTATTGAGTTCTTGTGCCTCCTTTAAAGTGCTTGTGCCCCTAAGAACTTACCTTCTTCTACCCTAAACGAGCATTTATTGGGGTTGAGTTTAATGTTGTATTCTCTTAGCTTTTGTAAGGTTTCTTCAATGTCTTCGAGCATTTGTTTTTCCTGCCTACTCATGATCACTAGGTCATCGACATAGACCTCCAAATTTCTGCCAATTTGCTTTTCAAAGGCTTTGTCCATGAGATGTTGATAAGTAGCCCCGACATTTCGTAGACCAAAAGGCATTTTGGTATAGCAAAAGATGCCTATATGGGTGTGAAACGCCGTTTTTCTTCGTCTTCTCTTGACATTTTGATCTGGTGGTAACCTTTATAGGTGTCTAAGAAACACTTATACCTATAAGAGACCAGAGAGTCAACTTTGAAATCCATCTCAGGCAGCGGATAAGCATCTTTAGGGCAAACCTTGTTCAGATCTTTGAAGTCAATACACATCCGCCATATGCCATCTGGTTTTTTAACCATCACGGGGTTTGATTCCCATGTATGATATTTAGTTTCCCTGAGGATTCCAGCTTCTACCAATTTTCGTACTTCTTTCACTACTGCTGCTTTTCGGTCAGGGGCCATGCTACGCTTTCCCTGGGCGACTGGCTTAATGCCTGGGAGCGGGCTAACTTGTGCTCTGCCTTATCCCGGGGTATTCTGGTCATGTCAGAGTGTTCAAAAGCGAAGATATCGGCGTTCCTCCTCAGTAACTGTTTCAAGTTTTTTTTAACCTCAGGAGAAAGGCCGTCTCCTATTGTAACTGTTTGCTCTGGGTGGCGTGTGCTCAAAACCCACCTTTCTGGGCCGATGGCGCCGGTAGGTCCTTGTCGGCATTTCTTAGTATCTAAACCTTCACCCAATTTGTCTCGGTAAACCGTTGCAATACCCCGTGGGGTGGGAAACTTCATGAACCCGTGCGCCGTGGAAACTACAGCGTCTAGTTTTCCCAGGGTGAACCTTCCAATGATTACATTGTGGTTGGATGTCCGGCGTATCCAAATATTACTTGAAAGGTGATTTGGCCGATTGGATCAACTTTTTCTCCGGTTAATACCTTAATGGGGGCGTGTACTGACTCGAGCAATTTTTTGTCTTCTGGTTGCATCCTGTTAAAAACAGTGCTCATAAATTATGTCTTCTGAACTCCTTGTGTCTACCAGAATCCTTCTCATATTGTAGTCGCCTACAGCGGCGGATATGATTAGGGGGTCAGTGGTGAGGTGTAAGTCCTCAACACGTGGTTCGACTGTCATGGTTGCCAGCATCCAGGGCTCGATTGTGGAGAAACTCCGTTTCGCTCCCTTTCCCTTATCGGCGTATACCATATTTAGCTCCCACTGCCTTTTACCTGCCCCTTTGTTTGCATCATCTTTGTTGGGGGGCGGGCCTTGCTTTATATCGCGAACCAGGTGAGCCAACTTACCCGCCTTCATAAAATATTCGATTTCTTTCTTTAACTGATAGCAATCGTTGGTATCATGGTCGCTGCCCTTGTGATATTCACAGTACTTGCTAGTATCTTTGCTGGGGGCGTCTTTCAATGGCTTTGGAGGGTTGAATTTCAAGTTTTTAGATGCCAGGATTTCTGCCAGCGTTTTACTTAAGTTAGGGTAATCAGACCTCGACTTGGAGGAGGATTCGTTTTTTGAATATGAGTTCCTGGATCTGTCATATCGCGAATCTGGCCTGTCATTTTTCTGGAACCTGTTTCCTCTGCCTTTGCCCTTAGAGTTCCGCTGCTCTCTATCGTCTTGGCTTTTTTGTGCTTCCTTTTTTCTGTTAGCCGCGTAACTGGCTGCCACAGTTTTTTCTTGTGTGACATACACTTTGGCTATCCTTAGGATTTCATCTATAGTTGAGGGCATGCCATCCCTTCTATAAAGTGTCCTTAATCACTCATCATCATTTACTCTGTTGGGATTGAACCCTACCAGAGGAACAGTTGATTAAAGCCAAAACCGGATCAGAGCAGTGGATCCAAAATAAGCAGATGTTATGTTTACATTCTCTCCCCTTGAAAGTGGTTCTAACAACTGATGACCTCCATCCACTGATCCTTTACAACATCTGCTGACTTACAACTGCTGATCAAGTTAAAGACTGATGAAGACCAAAGCCTGTTGATCAATCTACTGCTAAAGGTCAAGCACTGCTGAAGATATCAAGTACTGCTGGAGTCACAACAGTGGTAGGATAAAGCAGTAGTTTAGTCTTTCTTATGTAATGTATTGTAATCAGTAGTTAGCATAGCAGTGTTTGTATTAGATCAGTAGTTAGAGTTTGTTAGGAGGTTAGATGTCACTATCATGGTGACGTCAGTAAAGATGCCACAGTGGTTTGTTCGTGCCTATAAATAAAACAGTACCCTGTACTGTTCTATCAGCTCTTCATCACTTTTCTTCCTGTACGAACAAATATTGTGAGCTCAGGCTGAGGGGGAGTTTGTTACATGCATGCAAAATTGTAATCGGTGATTGGAATAAATTCAAGCATTCGATTCATTGTTAAACTTATGTGTTAAAAGCATTTCTCCTGTTTGATTGTGTGCAAAGTTTATTTCCATTTTAATTTCGCTGCATTACTTGTTCATTTTTCAACTTAAATTAAACGTAAAACACAATCAATCCAAACTCAGATCCTAACAATTGGTATGAGAGCTCGGACAGTCAAATTTGATCTAACAATCATTTTAACGTAAATAGTTCAGCTCACAATCTTTGATACTGATAGTTGTTCGTTTTGTTGAAAAATAGAGTAAGGTTTAATCACGATCAAAGTTGATTAATCAGTGCCTGTAAAACAACTAGGATGACGTCACAATCACAAGATGATAAGAATAACATCGGTTCACTTTTCAAACCACCCATGTTGAAACGAAATGAATATAACATCTGGGAGAGAAGGATGGGTCCCATCCTTGCTCAACAGAATACCGGATGTTAGAGATCTGTTGTTTTTGGACCACATGTTCCCACGGTGCCAAGTGCTGAGGATACAAAGAAGTTCGAACCTAAGAAACCAGAAAACTATACTGAAACTGATTTTCAAAAATTCAAACTCGATGCCAAAGCATTTAGCATCATTGCATCTGCACTACCCAATGAAATTTATGCTGGGCTGTTACATTGTAACAGTGCCAAGAAATTATGGGATGCACTTAAGGAACAATTTGGGGGAACTGAAGAAGTAATTGAAAATAACAGGGAAATTCTGAATCAGCAGTATGAAACCTTTTGTCACATTAAGGGCGAATCATTAACTCAACATTTTGAGCGATTCAGTTGTCTCATTAGTGAGCTAAGACTTGTTAAGGTTGTATTTCCAAATTCTACACACAATAGCAGGTTTCTTAGATCACTACCTGAAAAATGGGATACAATTGCCTTTGTAACTAGAAACTCTGTTGAGTTCAAAGATCTGACACTGACCCAACTTCATGGTAGACTCCTGACCTATGAAAGGGAGTTAAACCAGAAAAAGAGGTTGCAAGAGTCTGGCAAAGTTGCAGATGATTATTCATTTGGCAACACAGCTCTTCTGGGTCAAGAAGAGTCTGGCAGTAGTAAGGATCAGAGTTATGATCATTTTATTAACATAACTGCTGAAAGTCAACCCCTGTTCTCTCATTTCCTTGGTAATCATTGTTGATTCAAAATCAGTGTTTTATCCACTGATAGTCAAAGTCTCCCACTGTTTTCATTGTACCGTTGCAACCACTGATATTGCTCCATCAGTGGTTCCATAAAACAACTGTCTTCCATTATTCATCAGGGGTTGGCACGTGGACATTACATAGCGGTCAGATCTTTTGTAACCGCTGCCACGTCAACATTCACTTTTTCCCTTATAAAACCCTGATCAAAACCCCCAAACAGGGTTTTACACTGTCGAATTGAATTCTAAAATTCCTTTCTCAAAGCAGTTTCCATCTTTCTCTCTCAAATCCCTCATCGTCTTCTTCATCTTGCACCCTACTCATGTCTTCTCCCGCTCCAAAATCATCAAAAAAGGCCACTCAAATGGCTACCACACCCATCGAAATTCCATACAAAGCTCCTCACAATTATTTGGGTCTACTCACAAAACCCACTCAAACTGAAACCTTCAATTCCATCATTGACACTATTTCGTCTTCAAAGTACAAAACTTTGTTGACTGCTGATGCTCCAATTTACCTAAAAACCCAGATAGAATTTTGGAAAAATGCCACACTTGAGACCCAAGGTGAAACGGTCATAGCCATCAATTCCTCAATAATGGGTAAAAAGGTCAAAATTACACCACAATCCATTTCAGAAGTATTTGAACTCGATGATCAGCAAGGTAAAACTTCTTTTCCCAAAAACGAGTATCAAACTGATTTTCTTGAGAGGGGGTATGCTGAAGAAATGAGAAAAGACACCTTACAAAAGGGTAACTTTCCTCCTGCAACAAGTTTTTTATTCCATACCCTCTTGATGTGTGTTTCAAATAAAACAACTGCTTTTAATGAGATACCATTAAAGATCCAATACTTGGGATATGCTATTTTACAAAACGAAAATTTTAACTACTCCCAGGAGATCTTTGATGACTTGGTCAAAAATGTTACTGCAAAATCATTTTTATTATTTCCAAGGTTCTTAAGTTTTTACTTTCAAAAGAAATTTGGAAAGGATGATGCTCATGTGATCCAAGGTGACTCTTTTCAAATAAATGTCTTACAAACTGAAACATTTACAAGATTATCAAAGCCTTCTAAAACAAAAGCAGAGGCTCCTGAGCAGAATTTAGCAGCTACCACTTCTCCTCAGGCACCTGCTGCTAAGCCCACTGCTCTAGGTGATCACAGCAGTAAAACCACTACTGTGAAACCCACACCTAAAAAACACCAGAAAACCAAGACAAAAGAAAACTCAAAAACCCCCCAAACCTAAAACAAAGGCAACTCTGGAAGATGAGATCCCAGAGCAACTGCCAGTGACAACACCAAAGTCACTAGAAACCACTGCTGCTACTTCCTCACAGCAGATGGTAGAAAGATCTCAACCCATGCCTCAAACTCCTCCTGCTTCTTCTAAAAAAGAACAGGTTGTACACATAGGGACACCACAATATGATGCTCTGGAATCAATTGCTTCCATCATCCACAGCCCACTGCCCGAGGCAAATTCACTTTCTACACCCATACTCACAGGCACAATTCCCCCACAAACAAAACTCTTGTTGGATGGTCTTGATTTGAACCAGACACAAACCAGTCCTTCTCACTCACCTGTTAATGAGAATATACCTCAACAAGTGACTGGGTCTGGTGTTTCAATCATTGCTAGCCCACCAACAACACCTGAGGAGGTTACACCCCTTGAGTTACAAGTAACTCTTGGTGGTAGTTTAAGTGAAGCAGCCACTACAAGTGCTGAACCCACTGGTTTGCACTTGGACAATGGTTTCATTAATAAGACTTCCTTGAAGGCAATTTCTTCTTTGGGAACTCTTGTGTATCCAGTGTTCACTGGTCCACTGAAAAGTGTTTCTCATTTTGAAGGAAGAGGTCCCCAGTACCAAGACAAAGGGGCATCAGTGGATGAATTTTGGGATACATTTCCTGAGACAACCACTGTTACAACCACTGCTAGTGGGAAATCAGATGATCCCATTAAGTTGGGTGATGGTTTAATGTACCAAGAATTGATGGGTAGAATTGATAAACTTGATACATCTGTTGCAGAAATTAAAGATATGCTGCAACAGTTGTTGAGAGTTCCAAAGATACCACCCACTGCTGCACCAACTCCAACAGCTGCTCCATCATCTGCTCCTACTACAGATGAGCTGTGGATTTTGTTTCAACCACTACTCCAGCATCAAAGAGAATTAGCTGATCAGCAACATGAGATTCAAGTTCAAAAGATCAGAAATCTCATGGAGTCAAGTTTTAAACACACCCAGGCTGATATCAAGGCTATTAAGGCCCATTTGCTGAACACCACTGGCACTGGTCCTCCCTCTAACATCTTTGTGGATGAACCACCACCAGCTGATGCCAAAAAGGGGGAGAAAATAAAGCAGTGGAAGAAAAAGGGTTATGAGGATGGTTTATATATTGCTCCAGACAATTCTAGCATGCTTGCAGGCATACCCTTACCAGATGGTTCTAAAAAGATTGATGTTACCACAAATGCCATAGCTGATGCTAAAAAGGATAAGGAGGCTAAGGATAAAGCAAGGTGGGAACAAGAGAAAAGAGCTTTTATGTAGCTGAATGAGCAGGGTACTTCTGAGCCTAAGGATGATGAAAATCCTGAGCCAAAAAGAAAGCAACCCACTAGAAAAGTGAGGCAACCTAAACACACACCATCCAGACCCACAAAGCAAACTTCCAAACCTACCAAAAACTCCAAACATCAATCTCCTAAGCCAGCAGCTGTTAAAACTCCTGTTGTATCAACAGCTGTTGATACTCCAGTGGTTTCAACAACTGCTAGCCAAACAACTGCCACCACTTCAACACACACCACAATCACTGCCTTACCACCACCACCACCACCAAAAATACCATCACCACCACAAATAACTACAAAGCCACCATCACCTCCTGCCAAAAAGCAGAAGACAGCTGATGACACATCATCAGTTGTAATGACAACAGTGGTTTAAACACCAGTTGTTTCAACAACTGTTAGTCAATCACCTTCCACTACAACAACCACCACTCAAATCACCACCACTGAACCAACCAACACACCACAAGCCTCTCCTAAACCAAAAAGGAGATGGATCATTTTGAAAGATGATGATTCTCCATTACCACCAACATCTTCACAACCTTTATTGTTTCAGCATCTGTTCAGTATCCTTTAGAGCTCATAGCCGTTAGAGAATAAATCAAATCTTTTTATTCTGAAGATGATCCTGCTAAAAGAAACCTACCATCTGTCCAAGGATATCCAAGGCCAAATAATATTGAAGAATATTTGAAGGAAAAACTGATAAAGAAATTCAAAGGCACTATCAATTTCTACTCACACAAGTCAGAACTTTGGAGCAGTTTTCTAAAGATTTGTGTCAAAAGCTTTCAGAAAGAGATGATGAAACTTTAAGAAAAGATTACATTGAGCACATCATGGCCTTCAAAAGGTACGAAGGTGACAAAGCTCAATATAAAGAATGGACACTGGGTAAACTTGAAACACCCCGAAAACAGATTTGGTAATTAAACTACGTTAGTACTAAAAGACGGGTAAATTACCGTTAGGGGTAAAAGTAACCCGGTGAATATTAGGATTTTTAAATAAATAAGCCTAATATTAAATGAAAGCAGAACGAAAGCTTTTGGGAAAGTAAAGTTTATCGAAGCCTGCGTTAACGGGACTTAAAATAAACTTAGTCGTAGATTCCCCGAACTCACTAATTTAACTAGGAATGTTTAACCTAGTTAATAAGTGGGAATATTGTTAGAAATAAGTAGGTTGTGTCCTACTTAATAACTAACCAAACAAGAGGGGGCACATTCGGATAAATGGAAAGTTTAATTATAAAATAAACTTAAAACACAAAACACACACAATGTGTGTTCTGTACGTCGACCAGAAGGTTCCCCAAGAACCAAACCCTAATCTCACTCAAAATCATCAAATTGAAGGTCCAAATGGAGTCTAAATTCACAATTGAACATGGATTAATGATAGGGCTGGCAATAGGTAACCTGTAGGTAACCTGCTAAGACACGATAACAGAAAAGTACACCATGTGATTTTTTACGTTTTTAAAAATAATCAAAATTTGAAAGTTACGATCCATTATTTCTCCTTCTATGTGCATAAAATATACATCTGTCTTATAGATATTCGATATAAAGTAGTTAAACGAGCCGTATTCATGTTTAAAATTTTTGTTGTTCGCGATATTAGATACCTGTTAAACCTGCTAAGACACGATTTGCTAATGATCACCCAAGCTAGGGGATCATAAGGTATGTAAAATCTTGATGTTTGGTGAAGTTGTAAAGATTGGATAATCATCCTAATCACGAATTAGGCATGGATTAGAGAAGCTATGGCTAGATTAGTGATGTATACTTGCTTAGGAACAAAACCCTAAGTGAAAATCATACATAACATGCTATGAATTGAATGATTGAATGAATTCCCACACTAGGTTAAGTGGGTATTAGTCATAAGATGAATTTGATGATATGATTATGATTAGAATCATCATGCATGTTAGTAATCAGGAAATACTTGAACAAATTGTGTGTTTGAGTATATAATCATACTTAATACGAAATAAGTTTAGTATGATATGATAAAATGATGAAATATTCTTGATTAGAAAGGTGTTGATAACATCATGTGTTAAAGTGATTTAACCGGTAACATAAGAATGACGATACCGGACAATTGGCCAAGTAATTAAACTAGTAGTTGAGCTACTTCGTGTAAATTATTTGTGTTAATAGGCCGTTTGACTTTTTAAAGTCAAAATGACCAATGATATGATCAAATGATAATTTTGAAATAAAGAGCGTAGGATGTAATAGTCATGAATAATTATGACTAGTCTAACCATCTTACAATGTACAATGATAGTTGACGATTAACAAGCTAGGTGAAAGCTTGGGAACGAAGCGGGTCAAACGAAGCAAGAATGACGAAAACGCATAATCTGGATGTAAGGTAAGTAAAGCTTACACTCTAATTATTTAATACCTATTGGTTTTATAGGTTATGAATGATAAGTCTTGTTTAAATTATGATGTTCCGACACGACAAGTGCGGTCCGGAACAAAAGACAATGGTCATAAATTATGTTTAATGGATAAAAAGGAGCTAATATGGTTAGATAGTCATGAATGACTAAAAGATAACGAGTTTTTAATGATTACTTTGTATGGTAAACCAATGCAAATAATAAGGGTAAAATGGTACTTTGGTCACTTGTTGACATAAACCGTTAGTTTGGGAAAGACACGTTATAGCGTAGGTTATAATGGGTCAAAAGAATCAATAGATGATTTACAAGTAAAACGACTATATGTTGTAACCGGAGTTAGTCATATGGATAAGATGGTAATAAATATCATCTCATAGAGTTTCACGGTTATTTAGACCAAACGGGTCAAAAGGTGAGATTATCACCCTTTGACATGGTTGTAAAAGTCGCTAGGCGCTCCCTAGTCGGTCGACCGGGGAGTTGAGTGTACTCGGCCTAGCCGGAGAGTACACAGGGAGTACTCGGAGATACCAAATTATAAAGAAATTATGTTGGACCGATCTACGACCTTAAACCGTCAGTTAAGGCAGTTCATCTATGCGTACGAAGGCGGAATCAACGTAAACAAAGTCATAACAGCTCTAATCCTTTTAATCCTTCTTTACTGATTGATTTGAGTGCTTGTACAACGTTTTCTGATACAAATCCGGCAGCACTTCGTGTTTCACACAATGACCAAGTTCTTTCAAATGAACAACACAACAGCCTATTTATAGACTTGAGATTTCGCTTGAGATTGCTTGAAGTGAAATCATCACATGTTGATTTCGCTTGAAGCTGTTTCAAGCGAAACCTTCAAGTTTATTACATAAAAACCCTAATTAAACCCTATTGTGTGATCATTCAAACAATTCTAGACACAAGACTTGATTATGACGTAATCAGCAGACATTTAGTGCACCAACAGACTCCCCCTTGGATGTTGATGAAGTCTTTGGCTTCAAGTCTTTGCCTTTAACAATCTTCAAACATTGTAAAAACTTTCTTCAATCTTTATCTTCAAGCTTTAAACTTTAAACTTCAATCTTCCCTTTGACAGTTGATCCAGACTCCCCCTTTCACAGACTCCCCCTCTCGATATGCTAGAATCTGAGAAATCTGGTTCAAGCTTTGACAATTAGCCTCCATTGGGAATAACGAAGTCCAAACCTGTTACTCAACCAACAAACATTACAATTCTATCTTTTCAACAATAATTCACAAACTCAATCAGTTTTTAGAAATCCACTCAAGTATTCAGGTCCAAATTAATGACCCTGATTACTCAATTAATCTACCAAGTCCAAATTAATGACCTTGGTTGATCTTTTGACGAATCACACTGATTTTAAAAACAACAATTTCAAACATTTTCTGAAAATAACAAGTATCAAATTAATGAACTTGTTTTTGACTTTTCAAAAAATTCAAACTTTATCAAAGATAAGCTCTCCTCATTCTTCAGTCCAGAATCTCCTGCATCTGCTTCAAACAACTAAGAATCCAACAATCAACTCTCCACTTTGGTTTGTCGGAAAATAAAGCAGAAATAAAATCTTTTTGAATTTTATAAAGTGTTCTAAACTAAGAAATGAAATACAGAAAACTTAAATTTCAGAAAGTAAACAAAGTAAACTATTTACAAACATATTTTGGTGAGCGTGTCAGGGAATCATATCAGCTTTTCAGACAAATCACAAGTACCGTTAAGCTTCATTTCATACTCAGACTTAAACAATTCACCTCGATTGTCGATATACTGATCCATCTTAAATTCCCACACAAATTTCAATCTACTCAGGATACGATTTAGATGAAATATGAACTTAGCTCATTTATGTGTCCCACCTCTTGAATATACTCCCGTATCCAGAATCCCAATAATCAGTCTTACAGGTGAGAATACTACAATGATATCTGTATATAAATTAGGTATGCGAGGGCCGAGGGATCTCAGGTCGATACTTCCATATACGCAGAGAGATATCAGCTTCGACTTTTCGGTGTGTCCCCTTTAGAGGATCTTTTTGCTTACAACAGCAGCATATATCAATTTTATTGTTTCAGCATGCTGAGGGTTTAATGCTGTGTTTCAAGCATTGCAGCAAGTATTAGCCAGGGACTAGGTCAGAACCACCGTTCAGCAGAAGTCCCGGAATAATACCCCAGATATCATAGAGTATAAAGACCTAGTATATCAGATTACGAGACCTTTCAAACGAGATTTCAGGGGTTACCTATATATCCAAGTAGTGTTCCCCACGAATTCACAAGTTTGAATTTAGGTTTATATCCCGAATAAATCTACTAAATGTGTGAAAACCTATCGACACATCATCAGTGAGACTGTTTAACTCTTTTATACTATACAAATCTTTAGCATACTGTGATCATCTAGCCGATGTACTATCATTTTCCCTATATACACAAGCTCTTTTTCATTTTATCATGTTTTTGTATTTTTGCATTTTTTACTGTTTTTGTATTTTCTGAAAAATAACTATGTACAAACATCTACTCCCCCTAAATACCAAAACAAGTAAAAATTCGACAAACCATTGCAGATTGTTTCTCGTCTTCATCCGTAACAGTACTCTCATCCGTAAGAGTACTCTCATCAACGCCAAGTATGCCGTCCGACACCGACAGAAGCTTCATACCGTTCAGTTTTAACAAATATTTAAACCGATTTTTATCAAAAGCTTTGGTATGTAAATCAGCTTTTTGTTCGTCAGTGTGGATTTTCTCAATTCGTATCAACTTTTTCTCAAAGCAATCACGAATAAAGTGATGACGAATTTCTATGTGTTTAGTTTTAGCGTGATGTACTGGATTTTTAGTTATATTTATAGCGGCCTCATTATCAACAAAAAGAGGTGTGTTAAGAAACTGCAAACCGTAGTCGCGCATCTGTTGCTGTATCCACAAGATCTGAGAGCAGCAACTGCTAGAAGAAACATACTCCGCTTCACAAGTAGATAACGCCACAGACGTTTGTTTCTTACACTGCCAGGTAACCAATCTAGGACCAAAGAACTGGCATCCTGCAGTTGTTGATTTTGAATTGACTTTGCAGCATCCGAAATCCGAATCGGAATACCCTTCGAGCGTAAAGTCGCCTTGTCTAGGATACCACAACCCCAATGAAGGAGTTCCTTTCAGGTAGCGCAATATCCTCTTCACAATGGTCATATGCGATGCTCTCGGGTTAGACTGGAATCTTGCTGCGAGGCACGTTGGGTACATTATATCAGGACGTGAAGCAGTTAGGTACATTAAAGAACCTATCATGGAACGGTAATACGTTTCATCTGCCCTGTCTCCGGTGAGATCTGGGTGAATCCCATGATTTGTTGCAGGTGGGGTAGCAGCTGGAGTAGAACTTGACATCCCAAATTTCTCTAGAATATCATGAATGTACTTTGACTGATGAATGAAAATTCCCTCAGGAAGTTGTTCAACTTGTAAACCCAGAAAGAATTTCATCTCCCCCATTGATGACATTTCAAAAGCTGAAAAACTAAGAAAAATCCTAAAAAAATAAAAAGAAAAAGGAAAACTGATTAGGCCGTTGATTCCTAACTTTCTTAAAATCCTTGTGTCCCCGGCAACGGCGCCAAAAACTTGATGCGTGCGAAGTGTCGTATATATTAGGTGTATATTTTAAGCCCTTTTTAACACTTATTTTAGCCAAGTTTTAAATTTATAAAACACGATATTTCACTAACACTAAACACACATATGGGCAAGTGCACCCATCGTTGAGTGTAGTATAGCGTTGGTAAGATACCGAGGTCGTCCAAGGACACAAGAGCTTTTAGTACCGGTTTATCCTCAACGTCTAACCAAAATAAAAGTTTAGAAAAATGTTTTAAGCTAAGAAAAATAAAAACTAACTAAAATGCTGAAAATAAAAATAAAATAAAAACAGATAGACAAGATGAATCACTTGGTTCCGACTCGTATCTAGTATAACCTTTGATTATTTCCGCACTTTTGCACATAATTAAGAGATTATCTTAGTTATTGTAGTAGGCCCCTCTTTTGAAGGTGACGTTACCCTCACCCTAGTAGTTTGAGTCAGCAGGGATACAATCCTAAAAGGGTGGATTATTGGAAGATAATGAATTAAGTTATTAATGCAGTATTGTGGTAGGCCCCGCTTTTGACGGTGACGTTACCCTCGGCTAAGTAGTCTGAGTCAGCAGGGATACAGTCCTAAATAGCCGGGTTATAGTATTAATAGTAGTTAACTTATGAGGGGATCAAAGAGTTTGGACCCCCGCCATCCAATACCGTGAAGTATTGAAGGAGGTCCTACTAAATTTGACCCAGATCCATTGCAGGACCTCTAAACGCTGAACAATGGCAAGACCTTTACCAAACCGTTCCCTTAACCCCCTACCAGGTAGCCAACATACCTCCATATAGACCGTGGAGATATGAATGGTGAAAATCCTTTATTTTATTTAGACAGTAAAATAATGCCAAGACACCACGGACAAACGATAAGGAAAGATCACCTTCAACATAAGTAACTAGTTATTAAATTCATTAATACAAAACCAAATAAAAAGTGCAAAAGATTAGAAATAAAAAGTATTATACTAGACACTTTGTCTTCACCAAGTGATGTAAGAGACTTAGGCAAACATGGCCTTGATTGTCAAGAACTCTTACGATCAATCTTGGATCCCGAGACGACTCACACACTCTACGATGGACAATGGATGATGGTGGTGGATGATGGTGTTGTGATGGTGGTGGGTGGTGGATGAAGTGTGAGAGAGGTGGTGTGCCAAGGGATGAGATGAAATGAATCCAAGCACTCCTATTTATAGGCTGAACAGAGAGCTGGACACGGCCCCGTGTCTGTCTGACAATCTCTCTCCTCATTAATTGTAATTCGCAATTACAATAAATGCGCCTGCTGTACTTTCGACACGCCCCCGTGTCCGCTGAGCACGGCCCCGTGATGGGCAATAGAAGCTTCTATAGGTTTGTCTTTTCTGCTGCTTCTTGGGCACGGCCCCGTGCTGGCTGAGCACGGGGCGTGTTCAGTCTTCTGATTTCTCCATTTTGCTTTGGAAGGTGCCGTTGAGAGGTCGGGCAGTCCACTAATATTCCTTTTCTTGTATTTATGTTGGATTTAGCTGTCTTTTTGCTTCTTTTGCGTTTTTGAGCTCATTTAATCCTGAAAATACAAAAGGAAGACAAAAACACTCTTTTTCCAATATTAGTACTTAAAAAGGGTTAGTTTTATGCCTCATTTGATGTAATTTATATGTTGCATTTTACACACATCAAATACCCCCACACTTGAACTTTTGCTTGTCCTCAAGCAAAACTCTTTAATATGTGGCTTACACTCCCAAATGGAATAGGTAGAAGAGAAGGTTTTGGGCTTGTCGTAGAGTGTCGGGATTTCCAAGATCTTTTTGGGTTTTATTTTTATTTATTTACACTCCTATTCGTAATGATTTATTTAGAACTTTTCATAAAAGAAATTACTTATTTGGGCATAACATGCCTTTTTAAAATTCTATTTATATACAAGTTCACATACCTCACGGGGAAATCACTCACACTCGGCCGAAGGTGTATTTTTAGTGAATCACTCGAGAGCGGCATGGAACTTATTACTACCATAGGCTTGCCAAGAAATCAATCCTCCTCCTTTTTAACTTTTATACCTTTGTAGATATCAAGAGGACTTTGTGGGTTAAGGGTTAGGCTAGGGTTAAAGGTAGGTGGTTGGGTTAGTGGTTAGTAGAAAAAGGGCTAAAAGCGTAACAAGTGTCGGTTTTCGTATTTTTTCAACTTTTTATTTTGATGAAGCTTTTATTCAAACTAAGTTATTTTTGATTAACTTGTTTGTTTATTTTCTTTTTGCTTCATCATTATCACACATTTTTTTTTTACGAAGAACCGAACTTGTTACTAAAATAAAGGGTTAAAAATGAAAAAGGTTTTGGTGGGTAAAAGGGTTTTTTTTTTTTTTTTTTTTGGGTGATGAAACGAAAAGGTTTAGGCTCAAAGGGGCTAACTAGGGGGATTTTTGGGTAGGTGGTAAAATAAAAAGAAAAATAATGGTGTAGAAATAAAAAGGGTTAGTCCTAATGCCTCCATCATTTACTTACTTGGGTTTAAGTTGATAAGGACCGGGAATGTATTGTCATGGCAAGTTCTAGAGTCGTAAGAACCAAGCGGCTATTCACACAAGAAACGAAAAATGAGCATTTAGTCAATTGATATGTAATTGTGTGCTCAATAAAGGGTCAAAACTCACTTTTGTGGGAATGGGTTTTTATGTGATCAAGTATATATAATCAAATTTTAAATAAGTTTGCTATGCCTTTTCATAATTTTCTTATGTTGGTTCTTTTTATCACTACGCTATCGGTTGTAAATTTGTAAAAATATAACCTTTTTGAGAACTTGAATTTTCCGAGTTAAACCTAGACAAGTAAAAAATGAAATTTTTGAAAAAATTTGGGGTGATTAGCGGTTCCAATAGAGTTTTGTGTAAGGCTTGTATTTTAGGACTTGCAAAATTCAAGGTTTTAGCATCCCCCCCACACTTAAATTACACATTGTCCTCAATGTGTCCCAAAAATAAATTTTTAGGTTGATTAGATGTGTAAAATAGTGTTTAAAAAGCAGAAATTTGTGTTACTGGGCATTGGACACGGCCCCGTGTTGTCCGGGCACGGCCCCGTGTTCAAGTGCCAGTAACAGAATTAAAACAAGAGAAACAGAAGCCTGGACACGTGGGCGTGTTGAGTGAACACGACCCGTGTCCAGTTACCTGAACTGGGCGTTTTCTGCAGGGTGCTCAACACGGGGCCGTGTTGGTTGGGCACGGCCCGTGTTGAACCTTCTGAAATGGAGAAAATTGTCGGGTTGCCTTGTTCTTGTGCATGGGTTCATTTTTCTCGTTCCCCTTTTCATCCTTTACCACCATGAGTGTGTTTTATTTATTACAAACCATCCAAAACTTAAAACCATCATTTCATTTCATCATAGAGAGAACTTACATAATCCTAAATTAGACTAGATAAAACAAGGAAATAACAAACCATGGAGTCCTAGCCTTTATTTTATTTTAATTAGCAAAATTTCCAAGAAGTAATTAATCTTGGTTAAACAAGGCCTATTTGAACTCCTTCTTCCGCGTGCGGTTCTCCTCAAATGTCGGCGAGCCATTCTTCCACCTCCCTTGGAAGGAGAAAAGAAGGCTCATTGGCATTAGTTTGAGGAGTTTCAACTTCCACCGGAATCTCTTGTTGGTGTTCCATGGGAGGTTCCGCTGTAAAGTCTTCCCACCCGGTAGGGTTGTTGATTCCGAGTGCCAGGTTCCAATCCTGTTGAGGAAGGACTGGTTCCATTGGAGGTGCTACAAGAATATTTAACCTCTGGTGCAAGAGGTTAATTTCTTGGAAGCTGCTTTCAAGTCCCATCGTAAGATCGTTAATACGGTCGATTAGGACCTCCTCTACTGACGTCATTTCATCGAGAGCCTCCCTTAATGCTACCACATAGTGCACAAGTGTAGCTTCAATGGAGGGTCTTCTTCCTCTTCGGCTGTTTGACGAATGCACAGAAGATGTTTCGCTATTTTCACTCGACATCCTACGAAAAATAAACTAAAAATAGTTTATTTAATGAAACAGTGACCGAACACGGCCCCGTGCTCACTGAGCACGGCCCTGTGTCTATCTTTCTGCAGAGTTTTGGAACAAGGAAACTTGGATTTTTAAGTTACTTTCTTAACTTGTGGGGCCTTTTTAGCTACTAATAACTTAAAACAATGTTACATAACATGTTTTTACCAAGATTCTTTGAACAAAAATCATTTATCCCTACCATAGAGTTGGATGAATTCCAAACTTTCAATGGTAGCTCTTGGAGAAAGATGGAGAAGAAGGAAATGGCTAAAAGAGGAAAGGACAAGATGGGTTGTTGGAACCTTCTTTTAGACTTACCTAGGATAGTTTGAGAGAAGATTCCTGAAATCTCTGCCCCAAGTTGGTCCAAATGTGCAGGATTCTTGGCTGCATTTATAGAAAATGACAGCATCCTGGACACGGCCCCGTGTTCAGTGGACACGGCCCCGTGTGCAGGTGGAGTTCTGACACAGTTTGTCCGTATTCTGACGTACTGATCAGAATGGAATCTTTCGATGGACACGGGGGCGTGTTGGCTGGGCACGGCCCCGTGTCTAGGGACTGTTTTATGAAGTTTGTCTAGTTTTTTAAGGAACTTGTTAGTATCGGGTGGCTCCTGACTGGTTGGAACAACCCCAAAGTGCCTAAGATACCTTAATTGTCCTAGACTAAGGCGAGAACGCAAGAGGTTGTCGGTGAGGGTAATTCCTATTTTCATTCTAGGTGGACAAGTCCAACCCTTTTCCGGGCTTTTGTTAAAGAAGGTATATGCCGAATCGCTCAGGTCTATGTATGCACCGAACGAAGTCGATGGAGAGTCCTTCACGGCACAATCGACACAGGGACGACTATCGTCCAAGTCTTTGCTAGGTACGAAGGTATTTTTGGGAGCAATGAGGTTGTCGGAATGCGGTACCAACAATTCTTCATGGTTATCGTCTTGGGGTGGATCAATAAAATCCTTCCTAAGCTCTTCTAACCAATTCTGAACTAGCTTTTCTAGTTGAAATAGCTCATCAAGGAGCATTTCTCCTAGAATATCTGGCTGGGCGCATTCGAGGGAGAAATAGTGCTTATTTTTACTTTCGCCCCTCTTAAGGTTGTGAGAAGTTGGTGGGTCCATGTAGTGGGGCCTATAATTTAGAAAGTAGCATTTTACTTCTTCATGTTTGCCACCACATAATTGACACCACGTACCATAAGAGTGCCGAAAGTAAAAATAATTACTATCACTCATGTTTATGTCAGAAATTACCAACCGCCGGGATCTAACGGTTCTGTTTTCAGTAACTGACTCGTGGGCACGGGGGCGTGTTGGGTGAGCACGGCCCCGTGTTCAGCTTACTGTCTGACGTAAAACAGGATTGCCAGTTCCAATGATTGAGCACGGGGGCGTGTTCAGCGGGCACGGCCCGTGCTGAGCTCTGCAGAAGCTGAAAAACTAAGAAAAATCCTAAAAAAATAAAAAGAAAAAGGAAAACTGATTAGGCCGTTGATTCCTAACTTTCTTAAAATCCTTGTGTCCCCGGCAACGGCGCCAAAAACTTGATGCGTGCGAAGTGTCGTATATATTAGGTGTATATTTTAAGCCCTTTTTAACACTTATTTTAGCCAAGTTTTAAATTTATAAAACAAGATATTTCACTAACACTAAACACACATATGGGCAAGTGCACCCATCGTTGAGTGTAGTATAGCGTTGGTAAGATACCGAGGTCGTCCAAGGACACAAGAGCTTTTAGTACCGGTTTATCCTCAACGTCTAACCAAAATAAAAGTTTAGAAAAATGTTTTAAGCTAAGAAAAATAAAAACTAACTAAAATGCTGAAAATAAAAATAAAATAAAAACAGATAGACAAGATGAATCACTTGGTTCCGACTCGTATCTAGTATAACCTTTGATTATTTCCGCACTTTTGCACATAATTAAGAGATTATCTTAGTTATTGTAGTAGGCCCCTCTTTTGAAGGTGACGTTACCCTCACCCCAGTAGTTTGAGTCAGCAGGGATACAATCCTAAAAGGGTGGATTATTGGAAGATAATGAATTAAGTTATTAATGCAGTATTGTGGTAGGCCCCGCTTTTGGCGGTGACGTTACCCTCGGCTAAGTAGTCTGAGTCAGCAGGGATATAGTCCTAAATAGCCGGGTTATAGTATTAATAGTAGTTAACTTATGAGGGGATCAAAGAGTTTGGACCCCCGCCATCCAATACCGTGAAGTATTGAAGGAGGTCCTACTAAATTTGACCCAGGTCCATTGCAGGACCTCTAAACGCTGAACAATGGCAAGACCTTTACCAAACCGTTCCCTTAACCCCCTACCAGGTAGCCAACATACCTCCATATAGACCGTGGAGATATGAATGGTGAAAATCCTTTATTTTATTTAGACAGTAAAATAATGCCAAGACACCACGGACAAACGATAAGGAAAGATCACCTTCAACATAAGTAACTAGTTATTAAATTCATTAATACAAAACCAAATAAAAAGTGCAAAAGATTAGAAATAAAAAGTATTATACTAGACACTTTGTCTTCACCAAGTGATGTAAGAGACTTAGGCAAACATGGCCTTGATTGTCAAGAACTCTTACGATCAATCTTGGATCCCGAGACGACTCACACACTCTACGATGGACAATGGATGATGGTGGTGGATGATGGTGTTGTGATGGTGGTGGGTGGTGGATGAAGTGTGAGAGAGGTGGTGTGCCAAGGGATGAGATGAAATGAATCCAAGCACTCCTATTTATAGGCTGGACAGAGAGCTGGACACGGCCCCGTGTCTGTCTGACAATCTCTCTCCTCATTAATTGTAATTCGCAATTACAATAAATGCGCCTGCTGTACTTTCGACACGCCCCCGTGTCCGCTGAGCACGGCCCCGTGATGGGCAATAGAAGCTTCTATAGGTTTGTCTTTTCTGCTGCTTCTTGGGCACGGCCCCGTGCTGGCTGAGCACGGGGCGTGTTCAGTCTTCTGATTTCTCCATTTTGCTTTGGAAGGTGCCGTTGAGAGGTCGGGCAGTCCACTAATATTCCTTTTCTTGTATTTATGTTGGATTTAGCTGTCTTTTTGCTTCTTTTGCGTTTTTGAGCTCATTTAATCCTGAAAATACAAAAGGAAGACAAAAACACTCTTTTTCCAATATTAGTACTTAAAAAGGGTTAGTTTTATGCCTCATTTGATGTAATTTATATGTTGCATTTTACACACATCAAATACCCCCACACTTGAACTTTTGCTTGTCCTCAAGCAAAACTCTTTAATATGTGGCTTACACTCCCAAATGGAATAGGTAGAAGAGAAGGTTTTGGGCTTGTCGTAGAGTGTCGGGATTTCCAAGATCTTTTTGGGTTTTATTTTTATTTATTTACACTCCTATTCGTAATGATTTATTTAGAACTTTTCATAAAAGAAATTACTTATTTGGGCATAACATGCCTTTTTAAAATTCTATTTATATACAAGTTCACATACCTCACGGGGAAATCACTCACACTCGGCCGAAGGTGTATTTTTAGTGAATCACTCGAGAGCGGCATGGAACTTATTACTACCATAGGCTTGCCAAGAAATCAATCCTCCTCCTTTTTAACTTTTATACCTTTGTAGATATCAAGAGGACTTTGTGGGTTAAGGGTTAGGCTAGGGTTAAAGGTAGGTGGTTGGGTTAGTGGTTAGTAGAAAAAGGGCTAAAAGCGTAACAAGTGTCGGTTTTCGTATTTTTTCAACTTTTTATTTTGATGAAGCTTTTATTCAAACTAAGTTATTTTTGATTAACTTGTTTGTTTATTTTCTTTTTGCTTCATCATTATCACACATTTTTTTTTACGAAGAACCGAACTTGTTACTAAAATAAAGGGTTAAAAATGAAAAAGGTTTTGGTGGGTAAAAGGGTTTTTTTTTTTTTTTTTTTTGGGTGATGAAACGAAAAGGTTTAGGCTCAAAGGGGCTAACTAGGGGGATTTTTGGGTAGGTGGTAAAATAAAAAGAAAAATAATGGTGTAGAAATAAAAAGGGTTAGTCCTAATGCCTCCATCATTTACTTACTTGGGTTTAAGTTGATAAGGACCGGGAATGTATTGTCATGGCAAGTTCTAGAGTCGTAAGAACCAAGCGGCTATTCACACAAGAAACGAAAAATGAGCATTTAGTCAATTGATATGTAATTGTGTGCTCAATAAAGGGTCAAAACTCACTTTTGTGGGAATGGGTTTTTATGTGATCAAGTATATATAATCAAATTTTAAATAAGTTTGCTATGCCTTTTCATAATTTTCTTATGTTGGTTCTTTTTATCACTACGCTATCGGTTGTAAATTTGTAAAAATATAACCTTTTTGAGAACTTGAATTTTCCGAGTTAAACCTAGACAAGTAAAAAATGAAATTTTTGAAAAAATTTGGGGTGATTAGCGGTTCCAATAGAGTTTTGTGTAAGGCTTGTATTTTAGGACTTGCAAAATTCAAGGTTTTAGCATCCCCCCCACACTTAAATTACACATTGTCCTCAATGTGTCCCAAAAATAAATTTTTAGGTTGATTAGATGTGTAAAATAGTGTTTAAAAAGCAGAAATTTGTGTTACTGGGCATTGGACACGGCCCCGTGTTGTCCGGGCACGGCCCCGTGTTAAAGTGCCAGTAACAGAATTAAAACAAGAGAAACAGAAGCCTGGACACGTGGGCGTGTTGAGTGAACACGACCCGTGTCCAGTTACCTGAACTGGGCGTTTTCTGCAGGGTGCTCAACACGGGGCCGTGTTGGTTGGGCACGGCCCGTGTTGAACCTTCTGAAATGGAGAAAATTGTCGGGTTGCCTTGTTCTTGTGCATGGGTTCATTTTTCTCGTTCCCCTTTTCATCCTTTACCACCATGAGTGTGTTTTATTTATTACAAACCATCCAAAACTTAAAACCATCATTTCATTTCATCATAGAGAGAACTTACATAATCCTAAATTAGACTAGATAAAACAAGGAAATAACAAACCATGGAGTCCTAGCCTTTATTTTATTTTAATTAGCAAAATTTCCAAGAAGTAATTAATCTTGGTTAAACAAGGCCTATTTGAACTCCTTCTTCCGCGTGCGGTTCTCCTCAAATGTCGGCGAGCCATTCTTCCACCTCCCTTGGAAGGAGAAAAGAAGGCTCATTGGCATTAGTTTGAGGAGTTTCAACTTCCACCGGAATCTCTTGTTGGTGTTCCATGGGAGGTTCCGCTGTAAAGTCTTCCCACCCGGTAGGGTTGTTGATTCCGAGTGCCAGGTTCCAATCCTGTTGAGGAAGGACTGGTTCCATTGGAGGTGCTACAAGAATATTTAACCTCTGGTGCAAGAGGTTAATTTCTTGGAAGCTGCTTTCAAGTCCCATCGTAAGATCGTTAATACGGTCGATTAGGACCTCCTCTACTGACGTCATTTCATCGAGAGCCTCCCTTAATGCTACCACATAGTGCACAAGTGTAGCTTCAATGGAGGGTCTTCTTCCTCTTCGGCAGTTTGACGAATGCACAGAAGATGTTTCGCTATTTTCACTCGACATCCTACGAAAAATAAACTAAAAATAGTTTATTTAATGAAACAGTGACCGAACACGGCCCCGTGCTCACTGAGCACGGCCCCGTGTCTATCTTTCTGCAGAGTTTTGGAACAAGGAAACTTGGATTTTTAAGTTACTTTCTTAACTTGTGGGGCCTTTTTAGCTACTAATAACTTAAAACAATGTTACATAACATGTTTTTACCAAGATTCTTTGAACAAAAATCATTTATCCCTACCATAGAGTTGGATGAATTCCAAACTTTCAATGGTAGCTCTTGGAGAAAGATGGAGAAGAAGGAAATGGCTAAAAGAGGAAAGGACAAGATGGGTTGTTGGAACCTTCTTTTAGACTTACCTAGGATAGTGTTCAGCTTACTGTCTGACGTAAAACAGGATTGCCAGTTCCAATGATTGAGCACGGGGGCGTGTTCAGCGGGCACGGCCCGTGCTGAGCTCTGCAGAAGCTGAAAAACTAAGAAAAATCCTAAAAAAATAAAAAGAAAAAGGAAAACTGATTAGGCCGTTGATTCCTAACTTTCTTAAAATCCTTGTGTCCCCGGCAACGGCGCCAAAAACTTGATGCGTGCGAAGTGTCGTATATATTAGGTGTATATTTTAAGCCCTTTTTAACACTTATTTTAGCCAAGTTTTAAATTTATAAAACAAGATATTTCACTAACACTAAACACACATATGGGCAAGTGCACCCATCGTTGAGTGTAGTATAGCGTTGGTAAGATACCGAGGTCGTCCAAGGACACAAGAGCTTTTAGTACCGGTTTATCCTCAACGTCTAACCAAAATAAAAGTTTAGAAAAATGTTTTAAGCTAAGAAAAATAAAAACTAACTAAAATGCTGAAAATAAAAATAAAATAAAAACAGATAGACAAGATGAATCACTTGGTTCCGACTCGTATCTAGTATAACCTTTGATTATTTCCGCACTTTTGCACATAATTAAGAGATTATCTTAGTTATTGTAGTAGGCCCCTCTTTTGAAGGTGACGTTACCCTCACCCCAGTAGTTTGAGTCAGCAGGGATACAATCCTAAAAGGGTGGATTATTGGAAGATAATGAATTAAGTTATTAATGCAGTATTGTGGTAGGCCCCGCTTTTGGCGGTGACGTTACCCTCGGCTAAGTAGTCTGAGTCAGCAGGGATATAGTCCTAAATAGCCGGGTTATAGTATTAATAGTAGTTAACTTATGAGGGGATCAAAGAGTTTGGACCCCCGCCATCCAATACCGTGAAGTATTGAAGGAGGTCCTACTAAATTTGACCCAGGTCCATTGCAGGACCTCTAAACGCTGAACAATGGCAAGACCTTTACCAAACCGTTCCCTTAACCCCCTACCAGGTAGCCAACATACCTCCATATAGACCGTGGAGATATGAATGGTGAAAATCCTTTATTTTATTTAGACAGTAAAATAATGCCAAGACACCACGGACAAACGATAAGGAAAGATCACCTTCAACATAAGTAACTAGTTATTAAATTCATTAATACAAAACCAAATAAAAAGTGCAAAAGATTAGAAATAAAAAGTATTATACTAGACACTTTGTCTTCACCAAGTGATGTAAGAGACTTAGGCAAACATGGCCTTGATTGTCAAGAACTCTTACGATCAATCTTGGATCCCGAGACGACTCACACACTCTACGATGGACAATGGATGATGGTGGTGGATGATGGTGTTGTGATGGTGGTGGGTGGTGGATGAAGTGTGAGAGAGGTGGTGTGCCAAGGGATGAGATGAAATGAATCCAAGCACTCCTATTTATAGGCTGAACAGAGAGCTGGACACGGCCCCGTGTCCGCTGGACACGGCCCCCTGTCTGTCTGACAATCTCTCTCCTCATTAATTGTAATTCGCAATTACAATAAATGCGCCTGCTGTACTTTCGACACGCCCCCATGTCCGCTGAGCACGGCCCCGTGATGGGCAATAGAAGCTTCTATAGGTTTGTCTTTTCTGCTGCTTCTTGGGCACGGCCCCGTGCTGGCTGAGCACGGGGAGTGTTCAGTCTTCTGATTTCTCCATTTTGCTTTGGAAGGTGCTGTTGAGGGGTCGGGCAGTCCACTAATATTCCTTTTCTTGTATTTATGTTGGATTTAGCTGTCTTTTTGCTTCTTTTGCGTTTTTGAGCTCATTTAATCCTGAAAATACAAAAGGAAGACAAAAACACTCTTTTTCCAATATTATTACTTAAAAAGGGTTAGTTTTATGCCTCATTTGATGTAATTTATATGTTGCATTTTACACACATCATCCACATAAATCTGAACTATGAGAAGATGACCATCGACCTCTTTAGTGAAGAGAGTGGCATCCACTTTTCCACGAATGAACTTGTTGGCTAGTAGGTGTTGAGACAAAGTCTCATACCAAGCTCTCGGGGCTTGGTGTAAACCATACAGCGCTTTGTCCAATAAGTAGACCTTGTTTTTGTGGATTGGATCGGTAAAGCCCGGTGGCTGACCGACATAAACCTCCTCTTTAACCTTCCCGTAAAGAAACGCCGATTTAACATCCAACTGATAAACTTTGAAGTTCTTCCAAGACGCAAATTCTAGGAAAATTATGATTGCCTCTAGTCGTGCTACAGGAGCATAGACTTTGGTAAAATCAATCCCCTCCTGTTGACTAAATCCCTGAACAACGAGTCGAGCTTTGTTCCTTACAACAACTCCTCTATCGTCCCTCTTACACTTAAACACCCACTTAGTGTTAATCTTTCTCTGACCATCCGGCAAATCAACTAACTTCCACACTCCCAATTTCTCAAATTGACTAAGTTCCTCATGCATTGCATTGACCCAAGAGTCTTCAGTAAGCGCCTCTTTGTAAGTTCTTGGTTCAATCTGCGAGATAAAACAACTTAATGAAAATTCAGTTTGCAAAGGAGCAACTTTTGTATAAAAACATGTAAGCCCTTTATCAATCTGATTTCGAGTGCGAACTCCAGCTTGCAATTCTCCTATGATCAACTCCTCTGGATGATATGAAAAAGTTCGCGGAACCACTTCACTCGGAACATCTACATTTCCCTCCAGATTAGTAACATTCTGCTCTGCATCTTGTTCACCAACTTGGTTTGTTTGACTTGAAATCTGAATTTGCTCCCCCTCAGAATCTGAATCTGAATCACCGTGATCAAATACTGGCATGTTTTCAGCTTCTAGATTATCATTCTGAATTGACTGATTATCCTGAGCAACTTCATTTCGTTGGACATCATCATGTTCACCAGTATTACTTGGACCTGCTTCATCATCATTTGAAGTTTCCCGTGGTCTCCTCGAATACTCAGCTGGGAACCTTAACTGCGACTCATATTCACGCAAAATATCCAACTCACCAAAGAAATCTTCTTCATCCTCTGATTCTTCTCTCATGTCAAACGAATCCTAAAGTTTGTCATAATGATAACGCCATGAATCACCAGGATTCTGTGGCGGCATAGTATAACCTTGACATTCAACATTTGCAGCTTCAATAATCCGCTTCTCACTTGGAACGAAGATACGTCGCAACGGATTTGCATAACCAACAAATATTCCCTCAATGCACTTCGGACCAAACTTTCCAAAAGGCTCTATAACCGTACAGGGTGACCCAAACGGTTCTAGATACTTCAAATTCGGTTTGCGATTATTGATTAGCTCAAAACACGTTTTGTTGAACTTCTTGAATCTGCGAGCATAGTTCTAGCCGTCTCGATTAGTGTCCGGTTTTTGAATCTGCGAGCATAGTTCTAGCCGTCTCGATTAATCGGTAACATGCGGCAGAAACAGCTTCAGCCCAAAAATTAATCGGTAACTTTGAATCTGCGAGCATAGTTCTAGCCGTCCATTCTGCGACTCCGGTTTTTGCGTTCTGCGACTCCATTCTGCTGCGGAGTGTACGGAGCACTAAACTCATGCAAAATACCTCTTTCATCACAAAATTCTTCCATCTTGCTATTCTTGAATTTAGTACCATTATCACTTCGAATTCTCTTGATACACCTTTGGTACAAATTCTCAATCTTCCTGAACAGCCCCATTAAACTGTCAAATGTTTCATCTTTCGTCTTCAAGAAAGAAACCCACGAAAATCTGGAATAATCATCAGTAACGACCAAACAATAGTAATCTCCTGTAATGCTTTTGAAATTCACCGGACCAAACAAATCCATGTGAAGTCTTTCCAGCGGTCTCGAAACTGAATTAATTTGCTTTGTAGGGTGTGACTTTTTCTTCTACTTGCCTTTGATGCAGCTAATGCACTCCCCTTCCAGATGAAAACCTTTGATATTAACTCCCAATACCAAATCATTGTGCACCAAGTGATTCATCTTCCTTAGGTGAATATGCCCCATCTTTCGGTGCCACAATCTTGATTCTTTCTCAGTTGCTCTAGACACAAAACAATGTGCTTGACCAGTAGTTGTAGTCGCTACACTCATGTCTAACACATATAAATCATTCACTCTAGGTGCCCTCATAATAATCCATTCTTCAGGGATAACAAAACCAGGTTTCAAAATCAAACATTCTTTATCAGTGAAGTGAGTAGTATACTGATTGTCACAAATCTGCGAGATACTAAGCAAATTGTTCTCCAGCTCAGTGATGTAGTTAATTCCCTCAAACGTTACAATCCCATTGGACAACGTTCCTTCACCAACAATTCTACCACCTTCATGACCTGCAAATCCCACATAACCACCATTAATCTTTCTCACATCATACAGCAACGCAGTTTTTCCTGTCATATGTCGAGATGCGCCACTATCCATGATCCATCTTGAAATGGCTCTTGAAAGATCCTGCACCTAACAAACTTCAAATTAACCAACTTTAAGAAAGATGCCGATTCATGCTTCGCGAACAAGGAAGCTCCGGCAATTCAAACTGCTTATTCGAACATGGTGTCCACCCAGGCCTCATCAGCCTTAGGTGTAACCTTGACTCTAGCAATTTGAATTTTGAAATTTTTAGCCTTCAAAGGTGGAAAATTTGCATCATAATCAACCGAAATTGATTCTTCAGCCTTTTTCACTTGAGAAGTTGAAATTTTCATTTCAGTTTTTGGTTTCCAAACTTGTTGAGATAATGCAACTTGTTTATAAAACTTATTGTTTTTAGTTACCACTTTCTTTACAGGTTCATTTTTCACTTTGATGTTGTTATTTTTCACACCCTTTTTCTCAACAATGATTGGTGCTTTACCCTTCACGTCAACTTTCTTCTTTTGTCTCTCAACAACTTCAGTCTTAGACTTGGAGTTGGTGCAATTTCTTGCAATGTGACCAACTTTATTACATCTAAAACACGTACGAGTATCCACAACTAGACTTGTGCCTTCAGACCGATAATGTGAAGCTCTTTTCTCAAAGAATTCTTTATTTGATTT
The DNA here is from genome assembly GCA_030545235.1 of Helianthus tuberosus. Taxonomy (NCBI): domain Eukaryota; kingdom Viridiplantae; phylum Streptophyta; class Magnoliopsida; order Asterales; family Asteraceae; genus Helianthus; species Helianthus tuberosus. The sequence goes on from JARYGA010041665.1 coordinate 35,311, forward strand.
TGAAAAAATTTCATTTTCCTCATCAGAAAGTGAACTTGAACTGTTCACAAACACCTTCTTTTCAGCAAACCTATTGTTTTGAAAACTCTTTTTCTGATAACTCTTACCATCCCTATAACCACCCGACCAATTGTTTCGATTGTTATTATAAAACCTTGGTGGAACAACAGGCTTTTTGTAGTAAGCTTTATCTTTCTCAAAATTCATTTGCCTTTTTGTTTGACTCAAACTGTTCACTTCCGACAACTCAACTTCAACCAATTTGAAAACATTTGTCAACTTTTTCACATTAACATTCTCAATTGGAAACTCAGAATCCGAATACAACTTATCCGATCCAGTCATCTTGTACAACACAAGACCCGGTTCATTACTTAAGTTGTTTTTGGACTTTGATTTCTGAATGTATTTGTCCAAGAAACACCCATCATCTTCAGTTGAATCAGACATTAAAACACTTTCAACTGTGCTCTTAACAATCTCTGTCTGAACATTATCATCAGATGATGTAAAAGTAACATCAATGTTCTCAGGAAGTTTAACTACACTTTCTTCTTCAATTTCAACCAACCCAGATTGCTTTTTCGTGTAGTTATCAAGAACAGGTGGTGGAACTTGATGAAACCCCACCCCAGTTCCATCACAATACACATCTTCGCCCGCTTTGTCTTTCCCAATGGGTTTGGGAATGATATGTTGCAAAACAAAGCTTGCGGAGCTGTAACTGTTAAGCTTCAACTGGATTCGCTCATTTTCGATTACAACCTCTTGAACTTTAAGTTTCAATTTAGCGATCCAGTTGTTGATTGATTGATTCTTCTTTGACTCTAAGCACTGCTCTTAGATGTTCATTTTCTTTAAAAGTTTTACCATTTCGATCATCACAATCTTTCAATGTGCCTTTTAGTTTTTCAAATTTTTCAGAAATCTGACGGTTTTCAAGAATCAACTTTTCATTTTCTTGTTTAATTTTATCATGATCAATTTTATCATTTTCAATTTGTTTAGTTAATTCTCTTATCCGTTCAGTTGAAGCTTTAACTGTTTTGTCACGATCAAGAATCTGATTCTCAACGCTTCTGACTTTAGCTGTCAGATCATCAACTTTCTTCCCGTTGAGATACGTGACTGTGCTACAAAATTTGCAATCTTTGTTGCAATTTTTGCAATCAGCATTTCCTTCAACTTTCTTACCTGACACATTTGTTGACATATCTGAACTGACCTGGCTTTTTGACTCCGACACGGAGTTAGAGTCTACCTCAAGTGCCTTAGCAGCTAGCACTTTGTCAGCCATTCTTCCAAGATTTTCAGCAGTCAACTCCTGCGTTGTGTCAATAACTCCAGCATCAATCTTCTTTGCTTTCTCGATCTCTTCTTTCTCTTTTCTCTCTTTCTTTTTCTCTTTCTCTTTCTCTTCTTCAATCATTTTTGAAGTTGGAGTTCCCCACCATTTGTGTTGCCAATACTCATCATCTTCTTTGTATTGCTGGATTATGGCTTCAATATCAAGTGTACTATCATCGATTGCAATATTTCCATACTCATCAAGATAGCACTCTCTATCTGGATCCCATCTATTTGCTCTCCTTGCTTCCAGAAAGATACGAGATATTCTAATGATTTTGTTTTCAGCTATCATTTTTCTGTAACTATACTTTTGCTCTTCAGTTCGATCGTCTTTCCACGGAATAGGATCGTCATTTTTCGCCATGAATGCGTAACCAACCGCACCTTCTTCTGGTAGAACCTCTTGACTCCAGTCATAACCCTCATCATCGTAAATCACCGCAAGAGCTCTAGATTTCTCTCTGTTGTCTTCAACCTGCTTCAATCTAGGCGGCTCAGATTTATTTTGGTGATAAATCTCCTTCTTGTAGTAATCATCTCTGAAAGGGTTCTCCGACTCATCAACATAAGCATTTCGGCATTCTCGTTTGAAATGACCCTTCTGCTTACACTTGAAGCAAGTCACCTTCGATTTATCGAATCCTAGCTTGGTAGATGCACCACCAATTGTTTTTCTGCCGGTAATTTCCATGAATCTTTGTGCACGACGAACAGCACTTGCCATAGCCCAACGAATATCGATCAATTCCAATTCCTCCGGATCAATCTGATCGTAATCTTCTTTCATCAGATTTGTGTTGCCTATCTTCCCAGCTACCAAGCCTTCATATGATTCCAACACCGATGCTAGGAAGATCATCTGCTGCTTGGCCGATTCCTCATCAAAGTTCTGAGCATTCTTCAAGTCTATTGCGATGTTGCATTGAAAACGATTCTTTGCATCAGAATGACTTCCAGAAGATGAAGATCCACTGTGATAACCACTGTGACTTCCACTGCTTTGACCACTTTGACTTTCTTTGCCGGCTGTCAAAACATTTTCAGCAGAAAACGCAGTTTTTTGAGAAGTTGTTTTTGGCATCATGCTCTTTGGATAATACAAATCCAAATTCTGCTGGTAAGATGAATGATTGACTTTGTACGTCTTTTTCAACTCCAACTCGTGACTCTCGAGTTTCTCAATCAGCAAATCTAATGTCAGCTTTTCTGGTTCTTTGATGGTATTTTTCAGCATCAGCGCATAATATCTCCAATCCATCTCGTCAGGTAACGAATCGAACAATTTGTCGATAAGATCTTCTTCAGAAATTTTGATATCATGTCTTGATAATTCTAGCTTCAGATGACCGAACCTTTCTATCATTTTACACACTAACTCATTCTTAAGATAACCAAACAGATCAAACTCTTTCCTAAGAAGTTTCTTTTTGTTTTTTATGATTTCAGTACTACCTAAACATTTCTTTTCTAACTTTTCCCAAAGATCTTTTGCATTTGAATAATCAATCAATGAGATTATGTCTTCCCGGACCGACTGAAATAACAATGCCACACACTTTTGTTCAGCTACAAACGAGTCAATCTCCTCGGCTGCTCTTAAAGTTTCACCATGTTTCTTTCCATTGGCATAACCGTTTTTCAAACTTTTCCAGCTAGCAAATGCGAATGCCATCAACCAGTCTTCAAATTTTCTGGACCACCGACTGTATTCTTCAATAGCCATTAGCTTTGGAGGTTTATTGAAAGTTCCGAAAGCACTTTCTGATTCCCAAGCTTCCTTTTTCTTCTCCTTTGGCGGGTTGTCATTCACATTGCTTGACGAAGTATCAGTGTTTCCGGAATCTCCAGCGAACGCGTACATATCGCTAAACGGGTTCATGAAAATATCATCCATCTTGAACGTTCCTGCAAAATCAGCAAACACTTAGAAAAATTTTTAGTTTTGAAAATTCAGCAAGTTCAAGCGAAATCCTTGAAGTATAATCAGCTTCAAGCGAAATCAGCTCAATATAATTGTTCAAACGAAATCTGATAGAACAATTTCGCTTCAACTTCAAGCGAAAACCTGATGATCAATTTCGCTTCAAATGATTTCAAGCGAAATCCGAGACCAGCTATGATTCAAGCGAAATCTACTAATAATTCTGATTCAAGCGAAAACCAAGAACAAATCTGATTCAAGCGAAATCCAATCCAACAGTTTCGCTTCAACTTGTTTCAAGCGAAAACTACATATAACCTTCGAACACTTTCAAGCGAAATCCTGTTTTAGGTTATTTTTAACATGTTTTAGTCTAAATTTTAGTCCGAATCTTTGTAGGCTTTGTTAAAACTCAGTTTTACACAAGGTACTCGAAAATCAGACCATTTTGACCGTTGGAACTTATTCAGATCTGAAAAAATATAAAAAGAAATGAGTAGAAAGAAGAGAATCCGCTGCTATGGTATGAACTCCTCGTCCTGAGCTCTGATACCACTTGTTGGACCGTTCTACGACCTTAAACCGTCAGTTAAGGCAGTTCATCTTTGCGTACGAAGGCGGAATCAACGTAAACAATGTCATAACAGCTCTAATCCTTTTAATCCTTCTTTACTGATTGATTTGAGTGCTTGTACAACGTTTTCTGATACAAATCCGGCAGCACTTCGTGTTTCACACAATGACCAAGTTCTTTCAAATGAACAACACAATAGCCTATTTATAGACTTGAGATTTCGCTTGAGATTGCTTGAAGTGAAATCATCACATGTTGATTTCCCTTGAAGCTGTTTCAAGCGAAATCTTCAAGTTTATTACATACAAACCCTAATTAAACCCTATTGTGTGATCATTCAAACAATTCTAGACACAAGACTTGATTATGACGTAATCAACAGACATTTAGTGCACCAACAAATTAGTTTCCAGAATTAAATATATATCAAATAACATAAATATACTAATATTTATAACAAAATACGTGAAATTGATATTCATTCTTTAATATGATAGGCATAGAAATTATGTTTTATTTTAATTTAAGTCAAACTCGGCCCGAGTTGACCTACTAGATCCGATTTTGGCCAATGTTGATCGTATTTGATCGATTCCGAGTAATTAGTCGGAGTTGAAGAAAGTCGCCTCGGCAGCCTACCTTGTAGCGACTACTCGGGGAGTACTCGGCCTTGGAGACCTTGTTTTACAACCATGCCCTTTGACAATATCGACTAATGGTTTGTTGAGTTATATGATTATAGGAATAAGTATCAAATGGATATTTACATCGCGATTACTTAGCGGCAACTAAGGCAAGGTATCGAAACGGGTCAATATATTGATCTGAGTCAGGTATGTGTAATAGGTCAACTACTCAATTGAATCTGCAGGTTCATTGAGAGTTAAGTGAAGTAAAATAGACATTCGGTTACTTTAAATAAGTAAACCGAATGATTTAAATGGTGTCCATGGTATTTTGAAACCTAATGACCTTAAATGCAAGATCATAGTTTTAAAAGTGGGATGTTGGTCAAATATGGCTTTTAAAAGTCCTTTGTAGTGACAGAAGGGTTAAAATTGACCAAAACGCCCTTATAAGCTAAATTGAACAAACGACCTTTAAAGTTTATTTGAAAACGAGCTTTATGAGCAAATAAATACTTAGAATAAGTATTAAAAGTGAAAGATGTAAATACTTGGGTCAAATGACTCTACATGAGTCTTTGCCGTAAAACTATGATCCGAGAGGTAAAACTCGGAACATATGGATTTTTACACATTAAAAACCACCACACATATAGTTGTGATGGATGATTACTTGATAAGAAATATGAGAATGTGATGCTAGAAATGAAGAAAGCGATTCGTGTAAACAATATGCTTAAAAACCCTTAACGGGTCAAAAGTTGCATATGGGTAAAAATGGGTTAAAAATACATGTAAAATCCATAAATTGAACCTAATATGATAGACAAGGTCGGAAATATAAGATACATCAGAAATTAGAATCAAACAAACAGGTTTGTTTGATTAATACATGAGCGGGTCAAAAGTTCCTAAGAGTAACATAAGCCGAAGACTTAAAAGTCAAAACTTTTTTAATCCGGATGTCAGATTTTTTTTCATGTGGTGGGGAATCAAATTACGGTCACGTAGAAAGAAACGTGACTTAAATCGGATAAACAAAGAGCAAGTTATGCTCGTTTGCGTAAAAATTGGTCATGCCCGGAATATGCAGCAACCAGCTGTGAACATTTTGTCAAAAAGTGGTCGTGGTGCCATGCGACGGCCAAAGGCCATAGTCGTCGCGGCACGCGACGTGCTTATCAAATCCCGTCGCGGGGCGCGACGGGTCATATTGCTGCAAATTGTTGTTGAAACTTGTGCGTTGCATGTTTTCGACTCGCGAACTAGTTTAGACACGTTTTAAACGCTATATCACTAACTCATTTCATGTTTTTATGAAATGTAGGTGTTAATCGAGTTACCGGAAGATGATTAAGCTCAGCAAGGAACCAAACACATAAAGAATAAAGCTTCCACGAATAGTTTCGTCGTCATGTTTTAAACGATGACTCAAATTACAAAATGTTGAAATGTTTTATTTAGTAAAATGTTTTAATAAACTCGCATATTAAGTGTATGTTAAATTTTAAATACACTATTATAATAGAAATATATTTGATAATTGCATAAATCGGATTAAGGGTCTTACAGAACTCAAAGAGGAGTTGGAAAGAATTGAAAAAAATGATTAAAGACAAAGTGAAACACACTCCTCCTGTCTGGTCAAAGTACATGAAAAATGTACCAGCCAAAGTGTTAGAGCTAAAAAGGATGAAAGAGGAACTAATCACTACTGATTTTGGGTCAAGAAATCAGGTGACAAGGTGGAAAGAAGACAAAGTCAGGGCCAGCTACAAAAGGTTGGAAGAACTAAGAAAGACAAATCCAAATATCCCACAAAAACCTAACTATCCTGAAGCAGAGGTTTCAAAAAGACCACCAAAAATGCAAGTCAGGAAAGCCACTGCTCCACCTGGTGCCATCTTTTATCAAAGAAGGAGGCAAAAACAGATGGATGTAGAAACAGCAGAGGATATAGCAGCAGGTAATGAAGTTATAAAAAATGGTCCTCAAGCAAATGACAGCTGATATTCCCGAGCTTGCTCGAGCTCAAAGCACTGCTCAATCAGTTATCACCAGGCCACCATCTCCTAACTCGTCTTCTAATAAAAATCTCCCACGAAACCCACTGGATTCAAAAATACTACAGTGGAAAACTGACAAACAGTCCCACGTATTGACTCTGATCAAATCCAGTGGAGAAGTGAAGAAAATATCAAGGGAACAAGCACTAGGCCTGAGTGTTGAAGATCTGCAAGATCTCCTTGATCTTACACTTTGCAGGGATGAAGATGATGCAGATGCCCTAGACTTTGAGTTACAACTTAAAGGTCAGATAAGGGAACTGCTGATGAGACAATAAAGATCTACAATAATGAAGGGTTTTGGCATCATCTGTTCCAGGGGGAGATTGTTTGGATTGAACCCTACCAGAAGAACAGTTGATTAAAGCCAAAACCGGATCAGAGCAGTGGATCCAAAATAAGCAGATGTTATGTTTACATTCTCTCCCCTTGAAAGTGGTTCTAACAACTGATGACCTCCATCCACTGATCCTTTACAACATCTGCTGACTTACAACTGCTGATCAAGTTAAAGACTGATGAAGACTAAAGCCTGTTGATCAATCTACTGCTAATGGTCAAGCACTGCTGAAGATATCAAGTACTGCTGGAGTCACAACAGTGGTAGGATAAAGCAGTAGTTTAGTCTTTCTTATGTAATGTATTGTAATCAGTAGTTAGCATAGCAATGTTTGTATTAGATCAGTAGTTAGAGTTTGTTAGGAGGTTAGATGTCACTATCATGGTGACGTCAGCAAAGATGCCACAGTGTTTTGTTCGTGCCTATAAATAGAACAGTACCCTGTACTGTTCTATCAGCTCTTCATCACTTTTCTTCCTGTACGAACAAACATTGTGAGCTCAGGCTGAGGGGGAGTTTGTTACATGCATGCAAAATTGTAATTGGTGATTGGAATAAATTCAAGCATTCGATTCAATGTTAAACTTGTGTGTTAAAAGCATTTCTCCTGTTTGATTGTGTGCAATGTTTATTTCCATTTTAATTCCGCTGCATTACTTGTTCATTTTTCATCTTAAATCAAACGTAAAACACAATCAATCCAAACCCAGATCCTAACATACTCCTTGTAGGAAAGCACCGCAAGCCAGATCATTTGTGATACCTGGGATCGCCAGGCTTTCTTTGTTAAATCTAATGATAAAACTCTCCACTGTTTCATTGTCTCGCTGACGAATGTGAAGGAGTTCGTTTCGATCCTTTGTGTGTTGTCTCTGTTGACTGAATTGCAACATGAATTTGGACTCTAAGTCTTCGAAACTATCGATTTCCCCAATAGGTAGGCTATCCCACCATACCCGTGCTGACCCTACCAGCGTTTGGACAAACATGTTGCACCACAGAGGCATAAGCCAACAGGCTACCTCTCCGGCGCTCTTGAATAGGCTGAGATGGTCATCAGGGTCGCCTAAACCATCATATTTGCCCACGGTCTTAGGCATCTTGGGTTTTTCCTTAATTGGGGCCTCGGAAATTATCCTTGTAAACTTGGACCTGAAAGAAGCGTTTGTAGGCTTGTAAGGCCTGGTGAGGTCATCTTCTTCCATGTTAATGGGCTGTATCGGTTGAAATGCCCCGCCATGGCTTGTTCCCCGGGTGATAGGGGGTTGGGCTGTGGTGATATTGAGTGTGGAGTCGGGACCCCCATTTGAAGAAAAACGTGGTCTTGAGGCGTTTCTCCTGTCGTAAACAGGCTCCGCTGTGGGAGGGGATTGACTATAGGTCGGTTGTGACGTTGGAAAAGACCACCAGGGTGGCATGTATGCCGCGTATGATGGCTGCTGAGCATAGCTCTGTGTTGTCATTTGCGGTGAATACATCTGGTTGTTGTATGGAGGTAGGTACCCGTAAGGAGGAGCATAGTAGTATCCTGGAAAATAAGCTTGATTCCCAGGTGTGACTGGAGCATTCATAACTCCAGCAGGCATGATCACTGGCTGATGGGGTGGCGTGGACAATGCTGCTGTAAGTGCCGCTGAGTACAGTGGCGGCATGGCGTATCTGGCCGGCGGCTGATAGTATTGAGCCATACTCATCTGCTGTGTAGTGATACTTTGACCCGCGGATGTGATAACGGGCATAGTGCTATGACGTATAGTCTGTGCACTTGTTGTCGATGCTGGGGTGGAGACAATGGTGGTTGCTGTGGTTGGTATCACTGGTCATGGCTGCCAGGAGGTGTATGAGAGAGGGTCTACAGCTGTCGTCCCAAAGGGGGCGACTGAGACGCTTGCAAAGCCCGGTGGTGCTGCCTCTGCTTCAAACTCCTGGTCTAGAGACCTAGTTATGGCGGGTGAGACCGGCATGGTAGTGACCACAGAACTCGTTATCAGCAACGGGTTGCTGGTTATCATTACTTGATTAGGTGTTGTTGCCGTGTTCTGATCGCTTGCCATTGGGTTCAAGTTTGTTGTTGTTACCGAAGGTCCCACGGATGGCGCCAATGAAGAAATACTGACCTTAATGGTAAGCTCCGGCTAGACTTCAACTCTTTAGCGATCCGAACAGCTGACTGCAAAACAGAACACCGTTAGGACTCGTTACAGGAATGGGGTTATTCCTGTAACCACCCTCTGGCGTGAGAATAAGTCTTGGTTTTGGGAGTAACAAAGTATGAGTAGAGAGAGAGTAAACGAGAGCAGAATGAATGCATACCTTTGATGTTTATCTATATTTATAGTTTACCATTAGGGTTTCCTCTAACTTAGGATGAGCTCCGATAAGTTAGGGATTTGCATGATCTTCCCAAAAGATCGAGGATTTAGTTACGTGGTTTATCCATGGAGAATGGAACATTCTAGAATAAACATGTGTAATTAAGTATTTATAATAAAATAATAGGTAATGACCGGGTCGGGTTGGCTGATTCGGGTCATACCTCGTCAAGTATATGCTTATAGTTAGGATCCAGAATTGTACCAAATATGTAACCCATAATAAATTGTACCCTTTAAGTTATGAAGAAACTGTTTAACAACATATAAGTGATTTCTAGATGTAGAATGCGTGTATTGACAAACTTTGTTAACCACAAATGTGATGTCTGCTCGTACAAATGGTGACACATTGGAGGGACCAACGAGCTGACATAATTTGAACAGGTCAGACATAAAAGGACTGCCCCCGAGAGATAGCACCTGAGAAATGCTCATATGAGAATATACCAGCTTACAATCAGAAAAAACCAACACGTTGTAATAAGTCATAAATGCATATCTTCGAAGAGAGTATTATATCACATCCTTATGGAACAATCTCAATGCCCAAAATAATAATAATCAAGTTTACTAAGATCCTTGATAGCAAGTCTTTTCCAAGTCGCTGTATAGCCCTATTAACTATCGTGGAGTTGTTTCCGATGACGATAATATCATCAACATAAATTGTGATATACATAAGAGTGTTTAGATATTTATAAGTAAAAAGTGATGGATTAGTTTTAGACCCATGGAATCTCATTGTGTGAAGAGTTTAGGACAGTCTGTGAAATCATACTCGTGGCACCTACTTGAGACCGTATAAGGACTTGTGTAATTAACAAAAATCATTCAGATGTTTAGGATCAAAAAAGACCATGGCTGCTTTAAGTAGACTGTCTCAATAAGGTTTTCATGGAGAAAAACATTGTGTACATCCAGCTTATGAGTAATAAACATGGATATCAGGATCTCGGTGGGTAAAAGCAAGTGAGAGTACCACACAAATAGTGGTAGATTTGACCATTGGGCTAAATATTTATTTGAAATCAATACCGGGTTGTTGGAAAAGCCTTTTACTACTAGTCGAGCCTTGTAATGAGTGACAACATTGTTTTGATCTTTCTTCGTCCTGAAACTCACATGCAATAAATAATATAAGTTTGACGGTGAATGTGTATATGGTTGCGTAGAAGGAGAGGTTTGGGTAGGAATGTATTTAGGTGCAATTGCCATATCAAAAATTTATTGGTATGTTATTTTCAAATCAAGCATCTCTAGCAATATAGATGCTATCTTTTGTAAGATCCAAACATCTATAGCCATGATGTTTAAGACTGTAGCCAAGAAAGATATTGGAGGTTGAACAAAAATACATTTTCTAAGGATCGTATGGTTCAAAATGGGGAGAGCATTGACAAGCGAACACTTGTAGGAATGAGTAGTCAGGAGAGCCTTTGAACACATGATCAAATGGTGATATGTAGGAAGATGTGTGTGAAGGCATACGATTTATGAAATAAATTGTTATGTAAAAAAATAAAGTGTCAAAAACATTGAGGTACAAAAGACTAAGCCAGGAGTGTGAGGCCAGTTTCAATGACATAACGATGTCTATGTTCCATGATACCATTTTGTTCATTGGTATGTGGGCAAGTGATTTAAGAACAATTCCAAAAAAATGAGAAAGGTGTTAAAGGTCTAGATTCACCTTCCCAATCAGTTGAAACGAGTTTGATTTTGGCATTAAATTGACATTCAACCATAAATGTTTGAAAGTTGTATAACCACGAGTTTTTTTGTTAAGTGAAAAATCCACATGTAACAAGAGAAGTGATCAACACATAACAAAAAAAAAACGATGTCCATCAGATAACAACACAGGTGCAGGACCCCGCTAAATCAAGAATATTAGAACTACAAATATGAAAGTTTAGTAAAGACAACTTTGTGGATTTCCTCAAAGGACAAGTCATGCAAGAAACAAAGGATATGGTTGTAGTAACAGAAAAAGGGAAGCTTGAAATCATAAAGTTGAAAAGTCGATGATGTAGATGTTTAAGTCGTGTGTGACAAATAGTAGATAAAATGTGTGTGGTAGAAAAGGCCATCTTATTGATAAACTAAAATTAAGGAACATGATGAGTGTAGAGACCATGTTCATTAGGACCAATGAACATAGTAGTGAGTGTAGACTCGTCCTTCACAACAAAATAGGAAGAATGAAACTCAAAGAAAACATTGTTATCTAAAATTTTTTTTTAATGGACAAAAAATTCGTTTTGATTTAATGAACATGAAGAATGTCATATATGTTAAAAGATTCGTGTGACGAATGTACTTTGGAGGAACCAATATGAAGAATGAGAAGACATTTACCTTTACCAACATGAAGGAACTCATTGGTGTGATGCAGAATTTTCAAAACTTGCCAAATCTTGTGTTACATGGTTGCTAGCTCTTGAATCTGAGTGCAATGTAGTGCTAGCCGCCGAGTGAGTAACTGCAAAGTTAACGATATGAGTGGCATAGATTGTGGAAGAATCACAATTCGGACAAGCACTTGGAATATGACCAATGCCACAACGATTATAAGAGTTGTAAACCACATTCAAAGAAGTTGCCTAAGTGAATTGAGTACCAAGACTTCATTCATTGTAGTGAGTTGGAGGCCGATGATAGCTACTGAAAGCCCGAGGAGCATGTTTGAGATTTAATTTAAGGTTATGTTGAGTTGCCATATGCTAAAGAGCTATGAGTTGATGGGATGGTTTTATGTGGATAGTATGGGGAGATCTCAATTGTGAAGGCGTTGTAACCATATAATCATGATCATTAAGAAAACAATGTAATTCACTAAACATTAACCAAGATGATCGACCAAAACTTTATAGATTTTAGGTTGTTGTATTCCTCACGCAACCATGAAATAACAAACAAAACTAGATTTTTATCTTTTACTGGTTGCCAATGTTAGCAAGTGTAGATGCAAACTCTAGTGCACTACTTTGATAGGCGAGGGTGTCTACCTTTCATCTGAAGCTTAAGAAGTTCTGTAGTAAGTGTATATTCCCGTGAAGCTATATATGGAGTATAGGCACGCACAAAACAAATCCATAAATCCATAATAGTGGTTCCTTGAACATGTGAATACAATGTGTCAGAAATTGTGGAGATGATAGCCATGCAAACATGAGCATCATTCCCGATCCATGTTGTATAATTAGAATTGACAGTAAGAGTTGGAATTGTACCAAATGAAGTTGCTAGAGTTTTGTCTAAACACGGGATGGAAAAGTCAATGTAGCCAAAAAGGTTGTTTGCCAAAGGGATCAATCGTGGCTTTCCAACAGCAATAGTTGGTTGGTAAGAGAGTAAAAGCAAAAAGTATGTGAATTGTGAAAAGCTCCTTTGGTTGAGGAAAAATGGGTAATAATGGTCGTGCTTCTATAAGTTGTAAATCGTCAAAATTATTTTTAAACAAAACTGTGTTAAAAGTAATTGTACAAAGTAACGACCGATATCAATTAGGATTTACAGAACTCTCTCCAAAAACTGAACGGTCGCCGGAAAACAATCTGAACCGTCGTCGGTGGCTCGACGAAGAAGAGAAGTTTGGTTTAGCGTGCAAGGTTGACGCGATTTGTTCAGTGTTTGCAAATATGTCCTTACCTTTATCTCTAAATCGTTCCCCGATTCTTCCATTCGCCTTCCGGGACGTGGTTTTTTAATCATTCTGACTGTTATCTTTCTGTGGCCATCTTCAAAACCTGTGTATCCCCGGATTCTTGATTGCTTAGTAGGTCTGATATTGATCGCGGCTATTTATATAGTTCAGCTAGATCGATTCGAATTCTATTAACCTCTTATAGTTTCTGGGTTTACTACTGGGGAACCGGAGATGGCTGTTGTACATATGGAGAGAGAGGAGGGTAAGATTGAAGAGAAATACGAGAACGATATTGGCAGAGAAGGAGAAGATGGTGAAGTCCACAAGGAGAATGCTATAAATTTCTATGTGTCAAACATCCACCCTCACATCTCCGATGGTAAGTTATGGACGGAATGTAAGAACGACGGTCACATTGTTGATGCATACATAGCGAGGAAACCAGATAAGAGGGGGAATCGGTTCTGATTCCTTAGGTTTGTCAAGGTTAAGGATGCAGATAAGATGGTAAAGGCCCTAAATCAAATGAGTTTTTATGGATGGAAGTTAAGAACTAATGTTGCGAGGTTTGTGAAGGTAGTAAAAACACCAGGAAGGAACCAGAACAAAACGTGGGTTAAGAAACCAGAAAGTTATTTCCAGAACAAAACAAGTGTAGGGGAAACAAATAACAAATTTGTTAGACAGGGATTGTCATGGGCAGAAGTCGCAATGGGTAAGAAAATCATGAAGGAAAGACGAGAATGACTTAATCTTTGCAAATGAATCTAAACCATACAAAAATTAGAGGGGCAAATCAGTTATTAGGGAGTTGAAAAACATTGAAGCACTAAGAGATGTTAGAAACATGAAGAGAAAAATAGGGCTCAGAGATGCACAGGTAAGATATGTTGGAGGATTAAGGATAATAATAATATTTGACACAGACGAAATGATGAAAGAGGCGATGAGAAATAAGGAGGAATTATGGAATGCATGTTTAGTAGTCTGGAAGTATGAAACGGGGAAGATATACCTTTTGAAAGAATTGCATGGCTGAGAATAAGGGGTGTACCGTTACAGTTAT
>JARYGA010041666.1:0-20082 GCA_030545235.1 Helianthus tuberosus
GATAAAGTTGGAAATAGATCTGGTGTAGTTAGCTGGGGTTTTGATCATGATCGTCGAAGATGGTGGATAAAGAGGAAAGTTGGACCTGTTGAATGGTACAAAAATCCAGCTCAGTTCCAGACTTTTACAAAGATTGATTTGACGAACTTGTCTAATTCACCTTATGTGGATGACAAGCCTGGAGGTCGTGGTTATTTGTTTTACGAGAGATTGAAGAGGGAGGTTTTTCGTGGTTTTCCTTCAATGCACACTGCAGAGTCCATTGTAAAACCAGTTAAAGGCGTTTGAGATCCATATACAAACAAACGAATGAAGATTGTGCACTGGCCAGTGACTGATAAGGAAAAGGTGATTCCTTTAGTGAGAAAGATTCCAAAAGGTGCTTTGAAGTCCTTGCATTTTTGGGTTTATGATGAGCGTCTAGGGCAGGCAGTAATTGTTTGTGATGATGATGTGAATTTTCGCTTGGTGGATCAAGTTGATTTGTTGAACCTTGCTTATGAAGATTTGGAAGTGTTGGCTCGCAACCAAATTAGAGCTACTGAAAAATATGAAGAAATTGCAAAAGCATGGACTGGTGCTGTTGCTTCAGCCATACATATTCACACAAAAGGTTTTGGTGGGCTTAAAGATCGTTTGGGAGGTGCTCGTGATAGTTGAAGATTCAAGACTCTCTATGCATAAACCTAGGGGGAGATTGTTGGAACCTTGAGGTTTATACATAGAGAAATACAAAAGTTTTGGGTTGATCTTGTAGTGTTTAACTAGTTGTTTTGGGTCGAATGTAAGTAATGGGTTTTGGTGTGATCTTGAGTGGGCCTAGGTTGGTTTTCGATCCATCTTAGGTAGTATTTAAGTAAACCCTTATGATGTTTAGAGGGTTGATCGCTTGGTTGAAGGTTAGAGGCCACTCGAGATCTATTGTGTGTCTTGTATCAGTCATCGGTTCTAAGGTGAATGCAAGATAGTATTTTGATTTGAAAAAAAAAAAATAGACATGAGCTAATTCCAAGTGATTTTCTTTCCTGAGGTCATGTACTAATTTAGTTCTAAACAGAAACAACCAATGTTTCCAGTCTTTAAGGATAGAGCCTACCAACACATCGTGCTAGAGTCAAACTATTTCAATACTGGTCTTACATGAGTCAGCCCTTGACCATAATGTGAAAATTCATTTCATTTCCCAGTCATGCAATGTTTCTTTTTGGATTTTTTTTTAAATTTTAATGTTTTTGTATTTTTCAAAATTTCTCCCCCTAAATTTGTGCATAAATAAAAACTACCTAAGAATAGAAAACTTTATGAACAAATTTACTTAAACACAAACAACCATGCTCAGTCGGTATACCGGATCATTTTCAGAAAATCAACAAGCACTTTGAATTTTGAGCTGCTGACAGGTTTTGTAAACAAATCGGCAGCATTTGCATCTGTATCGATTTGCTCGAGTTTAATAAGACCTCTGTCAAAGCAGTCTCTAATGAAATGAACTTTTATATCTATGTGCTTGGTTTTGGAGTGAAAAACAGGATTTTTAACGATTTGTATTGCAACATCATTATCGCAGTAAATAGTAGTATTGAGATAAGTCAAACCGTAATCCTGCAATTGATGTTGCATCCACACCACTTGAGAGCAAGATGCAGAGGCGGCAACGTACTCAGCTTCAGCTGTAGAAATCGCCACCGTTTGTTGTTTCTTGCATTGCCAAGAAATGAGCCTGTCACCCAGAAATTGACATCCAGCTGATGTAGATTTCCTGTCACTATCAGTGCCTCCAAAATTGCTATCAGAAAACGCAAACAAGTCAAAATTGGAATCCCTCGGATACCACAGACCAAACCGAGGTCGGCCTTTAAGGTACCGAAAGATTCGTTTAACAGCAGTAAGATGAGAAGTTTTAGAATTAGCCTGATATCTTGCGCAGTTGCAGACAACAAACATGATATCCGGACGACTAGCTGTCAGATACATCAACGACCCGATCATAGACCTATACAGACGTTGATCAACAGAAGATCCTTCTTCATCTTCAGTCAATAACGGTCTCTCTGCCATTGGTGTTTCAGCTGATTTTGCATCTGAAAGCTTGAATTTTGCTAGCACATCATCCACATACTTCCCTTGATGAATAAGAATGTCTTAAGAATTCTGTTTGACTTGTAAACCCAAAAACAGTGTCATTTCTCCTAGAGCACTCATCTCAAACTTCTTTTTCATAACTCTCTCAAACTCCTTGCAAAGCTCCTCACTTGTAGATCCGAAGATAATATCATCGACATAGATTTGAACCAAGATCTGATCCTTGCGCACTTTCTTGATAAACAGAGTCTGGTCTATCGTGCCACGTGTGTACCCATGATCCAAAAGATGTTCAGTTAGAGTAGCATACCAAGCTCGTGGTGCTTGGTGTAATCTATGCAATGCCTTGTCTAGCTTGTAGGCATATTCTGGATGATCTGGATGTACAAACCCCGGTGGCTGCTCAACAAAGATTTCTTCCTTCACATCTCCATATAGAAACGCTGTCTTGACGTCCATCTGATACACAGTGAACCCCATATATGACGCGTAGGCTAAGAAGATCCGGATGGCTTCAAGTCGGGCAACCGGAGCATACACTTCATCATAATCCAGACCCTCTATTTGTCGAAAACCTTGAACCACCAGTCTTGCTTTATTTCAAACAATAACCCCTGCAGAGTCTTGCTTGTTTCTGAACACCCATCTAGTTCCAAGTTTGCGCTTTCCCTTTGGTAACTCGACAAGTTTCCATACTCCAAGCTTCTAAAACTGGTTCAGCTCTTCATGCATAGCATCTACCCAGCCTGGTTCCTGCAAAGCTATATCAACAGTTTTAGGTTCTATTTGTGAGATGTAGCAAGAATATAAACATGTATTGATGGTTCCTGATTGGCTCCTGGTTAAAGCTCCTGCATTTACAGGACCAATCACATTCTCTATAGGGTGATTTCGTTGGACACTTGTAGGAATTGCCATGTCAGGTACGGTCTCGTCTTCAGTAGAAGCATTTTGATTATCATCAATGGTGTTGCTAGACTCCCCCTCATTAGATGCTGCAGTATGGTGAACTAAAGGAGTTGTAACGATGCAGTCTTCAGGAATGGTGAACTAAAGGAGTTGTAACGATGCAGTATGGTGAACTAAAGGAGTTGTAACGATGCAGTCTTCAGGAATGGATCCAGGAAATAGTGCAGATCCTGAACCACTAGGTGCAGCACCACTTGATGAAGCACCTTCAAGGGATTGATGGGACATTTGTTGAGGCGTAGGGTGCCGAGTGAAAACCATTCCCGGCGGGTCAATGGTATGATTTCTTGACCTTACTTCAGCCTGTTCTTCTTCTTCAGTATCACCAAAAGATAGCGGTTGTTTGGGAGTAGACACACCTGCAGCTGTAGGGACACTTGACAAAATGTTAAACGATTTAAATAATTCAGCATAATCATATAACCAATCTGGTCCAACTCTAGCGTCCGTAGCATTTTCTTCGAGCCATTCAATGTTGCACGACTCGACGACCTTTTTAGTTACCTTGTTGTATACTCTATAGGCTGAACCTTTAGCATATCCAACAAAGTAACACTCGTCCCCTTTGACTTCAAACTTTCCATTAGCGTCCATAAGTAGTAACACACATGGACAGCCAAAGATGCGAAAGTGTGAAACCGAAGGTTTACGTCCTTCCAGAATCTCATAAGGAGTTTTCATATGACGTTTGTTTACTAAAGCATGATTATGGACGTAACAGGCCGTGCTAACAGCTTCAGCCCAGAAGAAACTAGGAAGCTTCGAATCAGCCAGCATGGTACGCGCAGCCTCTATAAGAGTACGATTTCGTCTTTCAGCCACTCCATTTTGTTGTGGAGTTCGTGGTGCACTGTACTGTTGTTCAATTCCCTTTTCAGCACAGAATGTATCCATGGTAACATTTTTTAATTCCGTCCCATTGTCTGATCGAATAGCCTTTACTTTCGTACTGGCTTTATTTTCCACCAGAGTAATGAATTGTTTGATCAAACCCGCAGCCTCATTCTTGTGACTTAGAAAGTACACCCATGTGTAGCGTGAGAAATCATCAACTATCACGAGACAATACGCCTTCTTGCCAATACTTAACACATTCACCGGACCAAAAAGATCCATGTGAAGTAATTCAAGCACAGCTTTGGTTGAGGGTGTAGGCTTGGATTTATGAGGCTTTCGATGTGCTTTTCCCTTTACACAAGCAACACACTTTTATACCAACATAAAGTCTTTGATTTGTAGGTCACAGACCAGTTGACCTTTGGCAAGTCGATTCAAGTTCTTCATATTTACATGCCCAAGGCGACGATGCCACAATAAACCATCATGTTCTGAAATCTTTGAAAATAGACAAGTAACTTCTTCACACGGCTTCTTGTTCATATCAATGACATAAGCATTTCCCCGTCTCTCTGCTGTCATCAAAAACCAGTCTTCAGGAATCACAATCCCTGGCTTTAATACATGGCAGCCTTTCTTTGTAAAATGGACTGAATTTCCTCGATCACAGATCTGTGAAATGCTCAACAGATTGTGTTTCAGTTCTGGGACATAATTCACATTTTCGAAGCTTAAAACACCGTTTTCACTGTTCCTTTCAACGTGATTCTTCCTGATTCTCCTCCCGCAAAAGAGACATATCCACCGTCAAATTCTTTTACATTGACCAGTTGAGACAAGTCTCCCGTCATATGCCTGGAACATCCACTATCCATGTACCAGAGGCGCACGGTAGTCCTCCACAGCTGTTCCTGCACGATTAGCGGGATCAGTTAGATTTAGGAACCCAGCCCATAGTGGATCTGGGTTTCCCTTGTGCATCAAAGTAAGTCACTCTCTGCCACACCAAATTGTCTTTATTTAAAAATTTCGAAGGATTTTTAATGGAAGAATTTTGATGAGATGTATGAGACGAATTGGAATGCATGGCCCTAGCTTTAGGTTTCCAATGCTTATTTGACCATTGAGAATTGTAGTTACCAAACGCTTTATATTGATTTTTTCGAAAATCCTTTTGTTGATTTTGATTTCTACGTTTGGCTGCATTCCAATCTTGATCAGAAGGCTTATCCTTACGATAGTTATTCCTCATTGTCTTAGACTTTTCAGTCGTCACTGACTCTGAATAACGATACCGGTTTGGCTTGACTTTCTGATTTTGTGCATATTTATTTTTAGATTGCACACTTGGGAGATGAACACAGTTTCTGGCGATGTGCCCAGCAACTCCACAATTGAAACATGTTTGAAGTTTCAATTTGTGGAAGTTTTGATGCTTCATAGCAGATGTGTATCTGTTGGGTTTAGAAGAATGAGCTTGATTGATGTTTCTTGCTTGATTAACTTGTGCCTTTTCTGAGCATTTAGGTACCTGTTGATCAGAACTAGCACTGGCACAAGTATGAGATTCAGATGGATTAGATTTATCTTTATCAGAATCATTTTGAAAGGATGTTTCAGATTCAGTTTTAATTTTCTTTTCAGAAACCTTTTCTTGCAATATTTCATTCAAAACAACTACTTCTTCCTTTTGAAAATCAGATTCAGTTTTAATCTCGGAAGATGTTGAAACTTCATCAACACATGTTTCATCAACACATGTATCATCTGAGTTTGATAAGGGTTCCTTTTCAACCTCGGTTTTCAATGGGGTCCCACTAGGTTCAACATTAGGGACGTCCACTGAGACCGATTCAGAAGAAGAATTAGAACACTGTTGATTCTCTTGAGAAGAAGTTTCAGTGGTTTCACTGAATGCGTCCTGAGGGACCTCACCTGTCACACTATCATCAGCTAAAGAGTTAGAAACATTAGAATCACAATTTTCAGCTACTGAAAAACATCCATCATCACACACATTATTCAAAGTTTCATCACAAGCATTCACAGTTTTGCCCAAAACATCAGGCCCAAAAGAAGACGAAACATAACTATGAAACGAGTTCAAAAACGATTGACCAAACACACAACCAGAATCAGTTTTATCAAAAGTAGATTTAGAAATATCAGAATCTAAAGGTGGTTCATTCCCAAACATATCTCCCCATCTTACTTCAGGTACTTCATCTGCACATGATGAAGAAACGTTAGGATCAAAAGTACCCTTGGACACAAAACAAACTGGTTTAACCACCTGTTTTTCAACAGGTCTGACATTTACTGATGGCTTACAGTTTTTGGGACCATAAGTCATTTTGCTTTCATTCATCATCTCCTCCTCAGTCATAGGTAAGTAAGTATAATTATCATTATAAGGAGGAGGAGCCTGATTAAAACCCAATCCCAACCCTTTCCTTTTCTGGTATGCTAGCTGTTGATCACACAGGTTTTTGACTAATTTGCTAGAAGAATCAATTTTTTTAATAATTAGCTCATTTATTTGATATCTATCTCTGATATCCTCCAGTTCTTTAGTCACAGTGCATAATTTTTCTTGAACATAGAAAAGTTGGGCTGTTCTTACACTAACATCATCCTTGAGTTGGATGATGTCTTTTCGCTGAGCTTCGATTTTCTCTTTAAAAAGTTTTTCATTATTAGCCAAAGTGAAATTTTTCCTTTTAATGTCATTATAATCTTCGATTAGCTCAGCGTTGTGTATTCTATAGGCTTCAACTCGTTCTCTACATTCAGGAGTACAGAAAACAGAAATTACCTCTTATTTGGTGAGTCCTTTGACTGGAGCTGAAAGAATCTGAGTCATGAAAGCAAGATTTTCAGCTGAAATCTCCTCCTCAGATGCTGAAGTCTCATCCTCAGAAACAGAAGCTTGATCATTTGAGGCCATGAAAGCAATGTTGTTTGAATCAGCTTGATTTTCTGGAGCTGAGATGTTTAGTCGCTCTATTTCCGAATTCCAATCAAAGTTGATACCAGGTTGAACCACCAAGGCTTGAGCTAATCCCATGGGTTGAGGACTTCCACCAGCAGCAGCATCAGCTGATGTATTCGATGTGGTCACAAGAGCTCTCTCTCGATTAGGTGAAGCAGGTTGGGCTGGAGTTTGTTCACTATTGACCTTAGGTTTGGTACAGTTTCTTGCCAAATGACCTGGTTCATGACAATTGTAGCAACGAAACTCAAATGGCATTTTTGTGGGTCCAGTAAAGGTAAGACCTTGCCATTTGTTTCTCCCGGTTTATTCACAAAATTTTTGGCTCTAAATGCTGCCATAGCCATCTGCCAGGTTATATCCATTTCTTCTACATCTTCGGGATGAATTTGATCTAAGTCATCCATAGAAAACTTAGGAGGATTAAGTTTACCAGCAGCAAAAGCATTCAAGCAATTTATGACAGAAGCAGCTATATCAAGATTTTCCTTTGACTGTTGCGAGAAGAAGGCAATCATCTCATGGTCAGGTAAGAAAATGCCATATCATCTTCTTCAACAATTTTGAAGTCTTCTTCAGTATACCGATCAACAGGCTTTTTCACTTTCACTCCTGCACCAGTAGGACTGTCCATCATAATTTCTCTCGGGCCTCTAAGAATACTTCGCCAAATTTTTGCATCTTTGACCTTAACATGTTTTTCAAAACTCCACTTCCACTCAGGGAAGTCATTTCCATCTAACAACCGAGGTACACGAGTGGTGGTTCCAATGATGGAATCCAGTTCTTGATGCTTAGTCATAGCTACCAGGTCAACACTTTGATTACTTGAAGTCATGGTTACTCAATTACTTAATTAATTTACTGATTAATTAATTATTTAAGTTCAAGAGTCCAAGAGTCCAAAGTCTTAATAACGTTGCAAATGTCGTTGCGAGTCGAGACAGGAGTCGAGACTGAATCAGTAAGTGTATATAATCCTGAGTCGAGACATTGTTGCGAGTGAACTGAATTCTGAGTCGAGACCGATGTTGCGAGTCGAGATCAGGAACAATTAAAACTTGAAGCCGGTCGAGACAAATGGTTTCGAGTTAAAGATGCCAACTCGAGACCACAGCAGTTGCAAGTTGAGACAAGAACGCTATTTCCACTCGAGACTGATGATCTTGAGTCGAGACTAAGTTGAATGTGAGTCGAGACCCTGCAAAATAAACTTGTGAGATAAACGTAACTGTGATTCCTGATTTTCAGCAGCTTCCAAAAATTCAAAGATATGAGATCTTTGAATCTTTTATCCTCAACAAACTTTCGTTAATTCAGCAAACACCTTAGACAACGAATCACAATCCAAAATCAGCAACTTTAATCAATATTTGCGAAGAACAGTTTGAATCCGAACACAATAATAATACTGAAATTCTGTAAAACACTAGCAAACAAGATCAGTAACAATTAATGCCTTCTTGAATCCAATGATATCAAAACCGAACCAAGACTTGGTTTCTTGGCTCTGATACCAATTGTAAAACCCGAGAGGATCTTTCAACGATATCAATGTTAACTTGTGTAAGTGCGGAATCCACACACAAGCGAATTCAAGAAAACAATAAAGTAAAATAAACACAATAATCAAATCAAAATACTATCTTGCATTCACCTTAGAACCGATGATTGATACAAGACACACAATAGATCTCGAGTGGCCTCTAACCTTCAACCAAGCGATCAACCCTCTAAACATCATAAGGGTTTACTTATATACTACCTAAGATGGATCGAAACCAACCTAGGCCCACTCGAGATCACACCAAAACCCAATACTTATATCCGACCCAAAACAACTAGTTAAACATTACAAGATCAACCCTAAACTTTAGTGTCTCTCAATGTATAAACCTCAAGGTTCCAACAATTGTTATCCGGATGGAACTTTATGTTAAAATGATACAATGCAAGTAACGTAATTTCATAATTAAATAATATCATACGGATGTACCCATGAGCCAAACTTAAAACGTGACAATACACAGGTAGCTACTCCTGCATAATTATCACACGAGATGGCGAGTTGGCATACCCGATATCCACCTCCTTAACTTAAATCCTAGGATCGATCCATACGCCTCCTAGTAGCTTTGTACCCCACTTGTACCTAGGGACGCCGTGAACTGATCTCTCCGTCACGGAAGGAGCACATGATGTCGATGCCGCAACAACATGCCCGTGGGACATTCCACGAGAAGCGACACTCAGGGTATCAGAGTATAAATGGTCTTATTCACATAACTTATCGTAATTATATTATCATAACGAGACGTAACATATACTAGAACATGCGATAATGAGTACAACTAAACATAATACTATCGCATGACATGAAAGCGAAATCCAATGTTATGATTAGAGTAGGAATCCAACGGACAGTCAAATGAATTGATAATCAAAAGACGTGAGGAGTTTTAAATTAGATATATTAATTCAACGGGTTTATAACAATTGTATATGCAACAACAAGGAGTAGGGTAAGGATCCGTACCTTTTATGTTCCAAAGCAATGTTGACTCGTGTAGATGCGTTTGTAATTATCTACATACGAGTTAAATTTTCTTAGAGTTATATTTGTATAGCTTGTTGGTTTAAAGTGTGTATCCATTAAATTTATAAAAATTTTAAGTTTCATTTCAATCATTTATTATATATAACTATCTAAAATTCTAAAAATTTAAACTTGCGTGTTGAAATAAAATATATTTTAAACTTAACATTTTGAAATAACCCAATAAAAAAGTTGATCTAATAGTATATCATTTAATCATTTTTCATTTTCTAATCGTATAAATTAGATGTGTTCATATATGTTTTATTAACTGATATTTTATGTGCAACTATTATTTAGTAATATAATTAAATAAAATCATCTATCAAAACTTGCTTAATATCAAAATTAACAAGATAACGAAATAACTTTGTAATATATATTCGGCTTATAAAATAAGAATTACTATATATCAATATCTTTATACATTTGTAAATTTGTTTTCATATAGCTGTATGAAACGTATATATATAACTTTATGAAAGAAAACTTTAATCTTCAACCGTTATAGAATAAGATATTGTACTGAACATAGAAAATAAATTATTATTACTTGTCATGTACTTAAAGTCCCTCTTTTATTAAACTTTAATTAATTTTTCAGTATATAAATTTATGGTGGTGTCAAAGATTTAGTTGAACTAATATTTAAAATAATAATATTTTTAGAGTTAAACTCTCTAAAATCTTGTATCTTAATATAAGATATAAAATGAAATTTATATAATTATTTACTATATTAGAATAAGAATTACTAACTAAAATAAGTAAACAAAATAATGGAATACCTTTTAATAGTTATTGGTGGTGACGGTTGAAGCTATGAACAAAGGTTAGGTATTGCAATTTTGGTGAGTTTAGAAGGTTTGTAGACATAAGCTATTTATAATGAAACTTTTCTTGGCCAGAAAGGTATGTAATTAGAGAAATTCACAAAGAAATTGGATGACTTCCACGTTGCAACATGACTCATGTACTTTGGATGCAACTTATCCATATTTCATAGATATCCTCCACGTATGTAACTTCAGTAACTTTTGTAATAATCAAGTCAATTAATGTACTTCTTTTTCCTTTTCTTTTCTTATGCATAATATATTTTCTTTTGTTTGATTATATTCTAATAGAACCAATCTACTCTTATCTTTAGATTAGTTTTGTACCTCTGTTACGTTTAAAGAAAGCTTCATATGTTTTATGCGTCATTCATTTTTTTTATTAATACATATATCTAACTTTATTAATATTCAATATAATTTTTTTTCCTTTAACGTTGTTTACTTTTTAATTTTTATATTAATTTATTTTACTAGGATTATTATTATGAATCATGTAATGAAAAATGAATTTAAAAGAAAATGGTTATTACATCTATTACCCCCCTTAAAAGAAATTTCGTCCTCGAAAGTTGCTAGTCAGGATATCACAGCAAGAGTTTCATAAAGATTCACTAACTTACATAATAGGAATCCCGGAAACGCACGTTTATACCTGTAATTCACAATTACGTTCATGACCATAATTGTCAATTACCTTACAAATGTGCCCTAACGGTCCTCCTATAACGCATCTTAATAACATATTTTACCATACGAAAAGTCAACTGAGACTTACAGATAACAGAGTGACTACTGGTATTGTTATCTCCTACATAGATATGCTTAATCATAACTAAGATATATTCACATAAGTCAATGCGTGCATGACTACAGAAGTAACAAAAACTATCAACACAGATCGAAGAACAAGGTTCACAGTTACCTCGACTAAAATTCTATTGCTCGAATAGATTAGGGTATAGAGAGCGAATTGACTCTTCAGATTCCCATGTTGCTTCGCGTTCAGAGTGTTTTTTTTCCCGAGGACTTTAACAAACGGAATTACTTTCCTACGCATAACCCTTTCTTGTCGATCTAAGATGGCTTCTGGTTCCTCTTCGTAGGACAAATCTTCATGAATTGTAAGTAATGGATAACTAATGACATGGAGTGGATGATAATTATATCCTCTTAACGAGGAGACATGAAAAACGTTATGAACGTGCGAGAGCTGAGGCGGTAGAGCCAGTCGATATGATACTTCTCCAATTCTTTCAAGGATTTCAAATGGACCAATGAAACGAGGACTAAGCTTCCCTTTAATTCCAAATCTACGAACGCCACGCCAAGGTGATACCTTTAAGAATACGTGGTCACCAATTTTAAATTCGAGTGGTCGTCTATGTTGATCTGCATAGCTCTTTTGTCTGCTCTGAGCTTCTTTCAGTTTTTTCTCGTGCCATAGTGACTTTTTCATTTGTAATCTGAACTAGTTCTGGCCCTTCAATAATCTTTTCTCCAACTTCATCCCAGCAGATCGGTGCTCGACATTTCCGACCATACAAAAGCTCAAAAGGGGCCATACCAATACTTGCTTGCCAACTATTGTTGTAAGCGAACTCAACAAGGCATAGATATTCATCCCAGTTTCCAGACCATTCCAGTGCACATGCTCGGAGCATGTCTTCTAAGGTTTGGATCGTGCGTTCTGACTGCCCATCTGTTTGTGGATGGAAAGCCGTACTAAACTTCAGTCGTGTACCCCAAGCTGCCTGAAAACATTTCCAAAATCGTGAGGTGAAACGTGGGTCTCTATCTGAAACAATGGAAGATGGTGTGCCATGAAGTCGAATAATCTCTTGAAGAAATATTTCGGATAACTTACTAACCGAAATTCCTTGCTGAATCGGTAGAAATGTGCTGACTTTGACAATCTATTGACAATAACCCATACAACATCATTCTTCTTGGAAGTCTTAGGCAAATCGGTAACAAAATCCATTGTGATCTCCTCCCACTTCCATATGGGAATATCCAATGGCTGCAACAGACCGCTTGCTCGTTTGTGTTCAATTTTCACTTGTTGGCAAGTGAGGCATTTACTTACGTAGCGAGCAACGTCTTCCTTCATGCCATTCCACCAGAAGTTCTGTCGTAAGTCTCGATACATCTTTGTAGATCCTGGGTGAATTGAAAATGGTGAGCTGTGAGCTTCGGCTAACAATGACTCACGAAGGGTAGAGTCATCGGGTACACAATGTCTTTTGCCGCACCAAATCACCCCATGATGGTCTATAAAAAATTCAGATTGCTTACCCACCTCGAGATTTTGCACAATTGCCCAAAGTTCTCCATCTTGCTTCTGTGCATATTTGATCCGTGATATGAGGTCGGGTTCAATCTGCATTCTAGCTAGATATCCATCAGATTTACTAACCTGAAGCCAAATGTTCATCCTTTCGAGATCCCTTATAATATGAGGCTGAATTTGTACACAAGATATAGTCCCGGAATTCTTTCGGCTCAACGCGTCAGCTACAACATTGGCTTTGCCAGGATGGTATTGAATATTTGCGTCGTAATCTTTTAAAAGTTCTAACCACCTTCTTTGCCTCATATTTAGCTCCTTCTGGGTGAATATGTACTTGAGGCTCTTATGGTCGGTAAAGATGTCACAACTCTCACCATACAGATAATGTCGCCAAATTTTAAGTGCAAAGACGACTGCGGCTAGTTCTAAATCATGTGTAGGGTAGTTAACTTCATAAGGCTTCAACTGACGGGAGGCATAAGCGATAACCTTCCCATGTTGCATTAGCACACAACCTAATCCTTTCTTTGAGGCATCACTGTAGACTTGGTAACTTCCTGATCCAAAAGGGAGAGTGAGTATCGGGGATGATACGAGTCGTTTCTTCAATTCTTCAAAGCTTTTTTCTTGTTCCTCATTCCATGAGTACTTCACCCCTTTCCTTAGGAGTTTTGTGAGTGGTAACGCAATGACCGAAAATCTTTCAACAAATCTTCGGTAGTAGCCAGCAAGACCCAAGAAACTTCGTATTTCGGTAACAGAAGTGGGTCTTGGCCATTTTGTAATAGCTTCAACCTTTGTTGGGTCTACCATAAGTCCCTCTGCTGATATGACATGACCTAGAAATGCCACTTGGCTAAGCCAAAAGTCACATTTGGAAAACTTCGCGTACAACTTCTCATGCCGCAAGGTTCCAAGTACTGCATGTAGATGTGCTTCATGCTCTTCACGACTCTTAGAATACACCAGAATGTCATCAATAAAGACAATAACGAATTTGTCTAGGAATTTGTGAAATACGTGATTCATCAAATCCATGAAGACTGCGGGTGCGTTAGTTAGCCTAAAGGGCATAACCAAGAATTCGTAATGACCATAACGAGTACGAAAGGCGGTCTTGGGAACATCATCCTTCTTGATCTTTAGCTGATGATACCCGGACCTCAGGTCGATTTTTGAGAAGAACTGAGCCCCCTGAAGTTGATCAAAGAGATCATCAATGCGAGGCAGAGGATACCGATTACGAATAGTAATCTTGTTCAACTCTCGGTAGTCAATACATAAACGCATACTACCGTCTTTCTTCTTCACAAATAAGACTGGAGCACCCCAAGGTGAAACACTGGGTCTTATGAATCCCAGATCTAACAATTCTTGCAATTGTTCCTTCAACTCCTTCAGTTCCATCGGGGCCATACGGTACGGAGCTTTAGAAATAGGTTCGGCACCAGGGATCAAGTCGATGGTGAATTCTACCTGACGGTCGGGTGGTAATCCCGGTAGTTCATCTGGAAATATATCAGGATATTCACGGACAACGGAATGGCTATCGATACTATTAACACTAGCAGAAGTATCCTTAATTGATGCTAGGAATCCAGCACAGCCATTTGATATGAATTTTCGAGCTTTAAGCGCAGAGATAATTTTAAGAGATTTATGAGCTTGAGTTCCCTGATATATAATATCAGGATGATGAAGATCACCGAAAATAACACGACGGGAATGACAATCTATAGTTACGTGCTGCCGAGACAACCAATCTATCCCGAGAATAACATCAAAGTCACACATATGTGTTGGAAATAGGTCTACCTTACACACAATAGATTCAATACGGATAGGACAATCTTTATATACGTGAGTGATTACGGATGAATTTTCCATGGGAGTGGAAATGGTTAAAGTATGATTTAAGAGAGCTGGTCTTATCGGAAGGTACTTAGTAAACGAGTGGGATACTAAAGAATGGGTCGCTCCTGTATCGAATAACACATAGATACTACGTTCACCAAGCTGAAGGGTTCCTGATACAGTACCTGGGGCATTAGCAGCGTCAGTAGCAGAAAGTGCGAAAACTCTTCCTCCAACATTGGGTGGTGCAGCATTTGGTCGGTTATTCTTCTTAGTGTCTTTCTTTGTACACTCCTTGATCATGTGTCCAGTTTGGCCACATCTAAAGCATGCTCCGGCACCTCGGTGACATACGCCCTGATGTCTCTTACCACAAGTATTGCATAGAGGATATGTAGTTTGATTCGGGTTTAGAGGTTGATTAAATGGTTGTGCTCTAATAGGTTCTGCATACAATTGAATCTGGTTCTGAGCGGGCCTCGGGTTTTGCGGTCTAGGTTGCCATGGACGTGCCTGATTTCCAGAGTTTTGATTTCCTTGCACTTTGCGGTCTTGATGGTGTGGCGTAGTGGATGATTGGCCGATTGACTGCTTATATTGTCCTTCTCTGTTTCTCTTCTTATTATCCCCAGTTCAAGATAAAAATTCTTTCCTCTCGAACTCAAAAGTTTTGATTGCATCAGCAACTTCAGTGATATCCTTAAATTTCATGTACATGATCGACTTCCGAATTCGATCATTGACTGCCCACTTACATTTTTCCGCCTGGGCTTCTGCTGATCCTGCAACGTCTCCTACAATACTAGCCAACCTTGAAAATCGAGTAATGAACTCAGAGGCTGGTTCATCACTCCCCTGTCGAATCACTGCATACTCCCTGATATAGGCTTCTTTATCAGCGGTAGAAAAATACTTGTCGTAAAAGATGGTACGAAAATCAACCCATGAAAGATTCGCGTCGAAATCATCCCCTCCTTTGACTTGCTTATATCCTTCCCACCAAGTTTGTGCATCATCTTCAAGTTTGTAGGTAGCCAATCTAACTTTGTATTGCTCCGGAACTCCAAGAGCTCCGAAGATCTTTTCAACATGAGCTATCCAGTTTCTTGCTTCGATTGGTTAGTAGCGTGACTAAAGGACTTCGGCTTTTGTATTTGGAATTTAGCGATCCATATGTCTATACTATAAGTAGTATGGTTCATGGTATTCTCACGAGTTTCTCCACCGGAGATTGGATTCATGTTAGTACGTTCTGGATGACGAGTTTGTTGAATAACGGCCTCAGCTGTTTGAGCAACAAGGTTTGGAAGCAAACCAGTAACAGTCTGGTTGATAGCATTAATTATGTTTGGATCAACTGGAGTCTCGTTTGAAGAAGTGTTGTTACGTACATGGTTAGTCCGAGTAGTCCTACGGGGCTGACGACGAGGAGGCATCTATAAGAATAGACGTAGGAATTAGAAAAGAGAAAAAAAAATACAAGAGACCAAGTTGAATCCTATCATAAATATCTACCCATTCATCACAGGTTTTTAATTACTAACTTAAAGTTTTCTACAGGAAAGAGCCTTTGCTCTGATACCATGTCTATAACACCCCAACCCGGAAGGGCTGATGTGTCACAATAACATTGGTATCATAAACAAAAGTCATAATTCCATTTATTTATTTGACAAGGATACAACCACACGACAACTAAACTTAAGGTTAATATCCAAGCGGACACGTTCGACTTGATTAACTAACATCTTCAGATTTAGTCCTAGGCTTTATTCTTCTCTCTTTACCCCGCCCGAAGTAACTGTGAACCTGAACATACAAAAGTTTATGGAATGAGCCAAATGCTCAGTACGGAATAATAGGCTCAAATAACAAATAATGCTTTATATGAAATGTTATCCGGATGGAACTTTATGTTAAAATGATACAATGCAAGTAACATAATTTCATAATTAAATAATATCATACGGATGTACCCATGAGCTAAACTTAAAACGTGACAATACACAGGTAGCTACTCCTGCATAATTATCACACAAGATGGCGAGTTGGCATACCCGATATCCGCCTCCTTAACTTAAATCCTAGGATCGATCCATACGCCTCCTAGTAGCTTTGTACCCCACTTGTACCTAGGGACGCCGTGAACTGATCTCTCCGTCACGGAAGGAGCACATGATGTCGATGCCGCAACATGCCCGTGGGACACTCCACGAGAAACGACACTCAGGGTATCAGAGTACAAATGGTCTTATTCAAATAACTTATCGCAATTATATTATCATAACGAGACGTAACATATACTAGAACATACGATAATGAGTACAACTAAACATAATACTATCGCATGACATGAAAGCGAAATCCAATGTTATGATTAGAGTAGGAATCCAACGGACAGTCAAATGAATCGATAATCAAAAGACGTGAGGAGTTTTAAATTAGATATATTAATTCAACGGGTTTATAACAATTGTATATGCAACAACAAGGAGTAGGGTAAGGATCCGTACCTTTTATGTTGTGTAGATGCGTTTGTAATTATCTACATACGAGTTAAATTTTCTTAGAGTTATATTTGTATAGCTTGTTGGTTTAAAGTGTGTATCCATTAAATTTATAAAATTTTTAAGTTTCATTTCAATCATTTATTATATTTAACTATCTAAAATTCTAAACATTTAAACTTGCGTGTTGAAATAAAATATATTTTAAACTTAACATTTTGAAATAACCCAATAAAAAAGTTGATCTAATAGTATATCATTTAATCATTTTTCATTTTCTAATCGTATAAATTAGATGTGTTCATATATGTTTTATTAACTGATATTTATATTTATATTTATGTGCAACTATTATTTAGTAATATAATTAAATAAAATCATCTATCAAAACTTGCTTAATATCAAAATTAACAAGATAACGAAATAACTTTGTAATATATATTCAGCTTATAAAATAAGAATTACTATATATATATCAAAATTAACAAGATAACGAAATAACTTTGTAATATATATTCAGCTTATAAAATAAGAATTACTATATATCAATATCTTTATACATTTGTAAATTTGTTTTCATATAGCTGTATGAAACGTATATATATAACTTTATGAAAGAAAACTTTAATCTTCAACCGTTATAGAATAAGATATTGTACTTTTTTTTAAAAAAAAAATTAGAAACTATTATATATAAGGCCAAACAAATTACACCAAGATAGCCGGTAAGCGGGCAGCAAGCTGCGCCGCTACCCCCTTTTGAATAGCGAAACCTAACCTAGTAAAAACGAAACCCCGATCTCTAGGAGACGAAATGTTGCTGTGAACAACCCGTTGGACTCGTTCAAGAAATCTGATGGCTTCTGGGGCTAGCGAGCCAAAGGTATCAAAGGCAAAAGGGATAAAGGAATGTTGATTATCCTCGCAGGCTTTTGCATGTTTGTCCATTTTCTTCGCTGCCGCCCTTGCAATCGCCTGACTAGGGACAAAACCTGTATCCCGAAAGCCTACAAGGGGGGAAACCCCGGTAAGATCAACACAAGCGTGTTTACCTACATCCCACCCGAAAACTAAAACGTCCGCGGGGCGCAATGTGGATCTTTCTTCCCTCGGATCTGTCAAAAAGTTTACGGGGGCTTCTTTCTTCACCGAGATCCCCGCCCGTTTGAGGATGTCCGCCAAGACATCCCGCACCCAGTCGTGCCTATACTTAAAACCTGGCAGTTCTTTACAGTGTAGAGCATGCTCCCCAAATTGGTCTAAGCAAGCTTTCCGGCAAATCGGACATTGCTCATCATCAGGGAACATAGGAATCATGAGCCGATATTTTAAGATAGCACGGTATTCAACGGCTGACATTTTTTGGCCTAAGCCCTCGATGGGGATGACCGATAGAAAATCTTGGGCGTGGGGGCCTTGCAAGCATTCTAGGACGGCGTTCTGACGAGGGGTCGTACAGAAATCTGATCCAATATTCTGAGCGATACGACAAAACAGAGCACTCGCCAAAGTCTTCTGGGTCTTCGGTGGGGCGGTGTCCCTGTTAGCGAAACCGCCAATATCCAAATCCGGGAGGTGTCTATGCAACTCCCCCAGAGCCATGTCATAATCCCCATCCATTCCAACAACCCCACTCTCGCGCAAGATGTGATCTTGCAGCCCCCACGATTGAGCTCGCGAGGCAACAAAACCGTAAATGGAGACATCCATGGCGGATAGAAGCCCCAGCCCCCCATCTTACAGGGCAAAGAAGCAACCCGCCACTGAAAATCCCCAAAAAACGGACCCCCACACACCACAATGTCCTCTATAGCCCCCCGTAGCCCTTTATCGAATAAGGATACCGCCTCCTTTACATACACAGGTTGACAAGTTCGCAGACCAAAAAGGAGCTTGGCGACACCCATGCAAGAGCGCAGCAGGAGAAGCTCACTTTGCGGGTCTCGGAGTTGCGAAAGGCCACTCATAAGGTCCACTGCCCGGGAAGCTCGCCGCGCAGCCAAAGCACTAATGAAACTGGGGTCCCGGCTCACAGCTCCCCCAAGGAGTCTCACGCCCCCCGTTGGTCTTCCAATCTCCTTCGGGAATAAACTAGCCTCCAATTTTTCTCCATTGCAAGACGGCCAATATACCTCTGTTTTTTTTATATTAAGCCGAAGCCCCAAAGGTGGCCCCTCAGATTGAATGATAGCCAGAGCCTTTGCTACCTCAGATGTTTTTCCCATAATAGTACCATCATCCAAATACCACGCGTGGAAGGGGAGGGTGCAACTGTCTCGTATACGTTGTGTGAGGGGGTGCAAGACAAGGGCGAACAATAGAGGCCCCAAAGGATCCCCCTGCTGGACCCCCGTGGACGACCCAATACAGTCATTACCCACATAAAGCCTAGCGGTTTGCCCATAAAGAAAATGTACCAACGGAAATATAGATGGGCATCGAATCCCAACCTCCCGCAGAAGAGCTGTGCGATCCACTAGGTTGAAAGCATTGGAGAAGTCAACGGTAAGCATAGAAAATAAATTATTATTACTTGTCATGTGCTTAAAGTCCCTCTTTTATTAAACTTTAATTAATTTTTCAGTATATAAATTTATGGTGGTGTCAAAGATTTAGTTTAACTAATATTTAAAATAATAATATTTTTAGAGTTAAACTCTCTAAAATCTCGTATCTTAATATAAGATATAAAATGAAATTTATATAATTATTTACTATATTAGAATAAGAATTACTAACTAAAATAAGTAAACAAAATAATGGAATACCTTTTAATAGTTATTGGTGGTAACGGTTGAAGCTATGAACAAATGTTAGGTATTGCAATTTTGGTGAGTTTAGAAGGTTTGTAGACATAAGCTATTTATAATGAAACTTTTCTTGGCCAGAAAGGTATGTAATTAGAGAAATTCACAAAGAAATTTGATGACTTCCACGTTGCAACATGACTCATGTACTTTGGATGCAACTTATCCATATTTCATAGATATCCTCACGTATGTAACTTCAGTAACTTTTGTAATAATCAAGTCAATTAATGTACTTCTTTTTCATTTTCTTTTCTTATGCATAATATATTTTCGTTTGTTTGATTATATTCTAATAGAACCAATCTA
>JARYGA010041667.1:0-25224 GCA_030545235.1 Helianthus tuberosus
ATTCTGCCATTGAGGATGCTGATCTGGTTCATGATAGATATCTTTGAGACTTGGGTATATGTATTCATTGGCTGGTTCATCATCAAACTTTGCAATCCTGCGCAAAGAATCATAAGACATTTCAACTCTTACCCCATTACACTTTCCAACTAGCTTCATCTTGCTTGGGGCCTTAAATGGGGGGCATTCAAGTGAAGCTACCCACTCTTGAATCTGTTGATCATACATCTTCTTTGTCTCGCCGTCATAACACTTCATAGCCGCACCCCATCCCAACGCTTTAAACTTTGCTGTAATACCAAATGGTCCGAAATCTGCCTCCCGAATCTCCTTTTCACAAATAAATGCTTCAGTCCGTTGTCTTAATTTGTTCATTTGTTCATGAAATAAGTCTTCTCGCCATTCCGCGGGTTGTTCCAACAATGAACCGGAAGTCCAATCTGGCTTCGGTCCCCTTGGAGGTGCATCCTCCTCCGAATCCGGGTCACCAACCCGGGTCAGTCTCCTCCTCTTTTGTTGTGCATCATCCCCTTCAGGCGCATTAGACGAACTTGCAATTCCTTTCCCTTTTTTAATCACCATATCTACAAATCACATAAACAATTTTTAAATTAACCAACTCCTCATTTTTCCCCACACTTGCTTCATGTTAAGGGTATGGATATGAAAACAAAATTTCATTCTTTCAAACAAAATTTCAGCATGATGTCCCCTATAAATCAGAATTTTTCCAAAACATTTTTACTAGACATCAAGCAAATTCATACCCTAACATACAATGATTCACAAATTCCTACATCTATCATGTACTAGCAAGTGTGTAAGTAACAACATAAGTGAAAATTTTCAAACCTCAATGTACTTCAAAGAATGACAAAAGAATTGCATACCTTGGTGTTGTTGAAGATGAGAATTACAAAACTTGAAGTTTGACACCAAAAACCCCAAAAAAGCCCCAAAATTTCCGGCCCTTAGGTCTAAAATTCGAGCAAGGAGATGAGGTTTTCTTCCAAATTTTTACCCAAAATCAGAATGCTTGTGAAATTTTAGTCAAAATGGACCCAAAAATCACTTGATTTGGACAAGATTTGATGAAGATATGGATGTTTGAAGGTTATGGTGGCTAGGGTTCTTGAAAGAGTTAGATGGAGAAGAAGAAGTTGTGGTTGGGGGTTAAAGAAAATGTGTGGATGGGGTGTATTATTGTTATTGTTTTATTAATTTTCGGATTTAATTTTTTTTTTTATATAAACCGATAACAAGACAAGTCCCAAAGTTCTGCTCGGCGCCGTAACCTACGGCTCCCTGCCGTAGGTTACGGTGGTCACTGGGTTTCAACATATTTGCCGTAAAACAGGGACCAGTTGGCGTAAGACTTGTTGTTGTTTGGTTGTTGCCGTAAGCTACGCCCCCCCCCCACCGTAGCTTACGGCGGGTACTGGGCATTAATGGGGGGCCAAAATCTTGTACAAATTTTTTTTTTTTTTTTTTTTTTTTTGTTGTTTTGTTTTTCTACTTTTATAATTTTTAATTTTTTTTATGTGTTTTCTTGAAAACATGAAACTTATTATTACCCTACCCCCCGTTAAAATCCCGTGTTGTCCTCAACACTATGTTCGGAAATTCCGTAAAAAATTCCCCACACTTGTTTCGAACACCGGTTTAAAAACGGAACTTATTCAAACAAAAATAAATTAAACTAAATATTTACACTACCAAACCTGGGCCTCTCATGGTTGTTCCTCATCGACCGGGCGTAGAATGTAGCCCGATTTATCAAGTTCCAAGTTGTTGATGTCGTTCCCTTCCAAGTATGGTTTTAACCGATGTCCATTCACCGTAAATTGATTATTCGTTTGCTCATCCAGTATTTCAACATCACCAAACCTTCCAACTCGCTGAATGACATACGGCCCCATCCATTTACTCTTGAGCTTTCCCGCGAACATCTTGAGCCTTGAATTGTATAACCAAACTTTTTGGCCCACTTCAAAGTTCTTCTTTCTTAACTTTGCATCATGCACCTTTTTGAGTTTGTCTTTGTAAGCTGATGCACATTCATATGCCTCGTCTCTGATTTCTTCAATTTCATTTAATTGCAACTTCCTCGCCTTTCCCGCTTCTTCATAATCCGCATTTACCGTTGCGACTGCCCAATATGCCCGATGCACTAATTCCATTGGCAAGTGACAACCCTTCCCATACACCATCCGGTAAGGTGTTGTGCCAATCGGAGTTTTGTAGGCCATTCGGTATGCCCACAACGCATCGTCCAACTTGTTTGACCAATCCTTCCTATCCGCTCGAACCGTCTTCATGAGACTTTCTTTGATTTGACGGTTGGACACTTCAACTTGTCCACTTGTTTGCGGATGGTAGGGTGTGGCAATCCGGTGATTCACACTATACCTCTTTAATAATTTCCCGAAATTAAAGTTCTTGAAATGCGAACCACCGTCACTTATGATAACTCTTGGAATACCAAAACGGGAAAAAATGTTGGATTGAACAAATTTACAAACAACCGAATGGTCGTTTGTTCGTGTTGCAATAGCTTCAATCCATTTTGAGACGTAATCCACCGCCACCAGGGTGTATAGGAAACCATTTGACTTTGGGAAAGGACCCATAAAGTCAATCCCCCAGACATCAAATATCTCTACAACCATTATGGGCTGTAATGGCATCTCATCTCTTTTTGATATACTTCCCATCTTTTGACAGTTAGTACAATTTCTTGCAAATTCACATGCATCTTTGAAGATTGAAGGCCAATAAAACCCACATGAGAGAACTCGATACCCCGTCTTATGCCCGCTGAAATGCCCTCCACATGCGGATAAGTGGGCATGGGTCAGAATTTCCAATACCTCCGTTTCGGGCACACATCTCCGAATAACCTGATCCGGCCCGATCTTGAAAAGATCCGGTTCATCCCAAATGTATTGCTTCACTTGGACCATAAATTGTTGTCGTCGCTTCTTGGTCCAATGATTCGGAATAACACCCGTGGCTAAGTAGTTGACATAATGAGCATACCACGGTGCAACAAAAGTGGATACGGCTAAAAGTTGCTCATCAGGAAATCTTTCATTTATTTCACCAACATCGTCAATCCCTTCTACCGGAATTCGAGACAAGTGATCTGCCACTACATTCTCACTTCCCTTTTTTTCTCGAATCTCTAAGTTAAACTCCTGTAACAACAATACCCACCGAATTAAACGAGGCTTCGCATCCTTTTTCTCCATCAAATATCGGACTGCACTATGATCCGAATACACCACCACCTTGCTCCCCAAAATATACGAACGAAACTTATCCAATGCATACACCACGGCTAACAACTCCTTTTCGGTCGTGGTGTAATTCAGTTGTGCTTCGGATAAAGTCTTGCTTGCATAATAGATCACCACCGGCTTTTTATCAACCCGTTGACCCAAAACTGCCCCAATGGTTGTGTCGCTTGCGTCACACATGATTTCGAACGGCTTTGACCAATCCGGTGATTGTAAGATGGGAGCTTGCACCAAGTGTTCCTTCAAAACATTAAATGCTTGCATACACTCATTAGTAAAATCAAATGGGACATCTTTTAGTAACAAGTTACACAAAGGTTTGGTGATAGCACTAAAACCTTTTATGAATCGCCTATAAAATCCCGCATGTCCCAAGAATGACCGTACACCCTTGACATTTTTCGGTGGCGGCAAAGATGCTATTACCCGTATTTTTGCCTTGTCCACTTCCATCCCTCTTTCAGATATTACATGGCCTAACACAATACCCTCTTGCACCATGAAATGACTTTTCTCCCAACTAAGTACTAAATTTTTCTCAACACAACGTTTTAAAACTTTTTGTAATTCATTAAGACATGATTCAAAACTAGTGCCGAAAATCAAAAAGTCATCCATGAACACTTCAAGCGACTCTCCAACCATGTCCGAGAAAATACTCATCATACATCGTTGAAAAGTTGCCGGTGCATTGCACAAGCCAAATGGCATTCGCCGAAAGGCAAAGGTGCCATATGGACAAGTGAAGGTGGTTTTGTGTTGGTCATCGGGATGTATTGCTATTTGATTGTAACCCGAATACCCGTCTAAGAAACAATAGTATTTTTAACCCGATAGTTTTTCAATAATTTGGTCAATAAAAGGTAATGGGAAATGGTCCTTAGAAGTGGCGGTATTCAATTTCCGATAGTCAATGCATACACGCCACCCGGTGACCGGTCGGGTGGCAATTTGTTCACCATTTCCTTCCTTAACAATTTGAATACCGGCCTTCTTAGGCACAACTTGGGTAGGACTTACCCAAGCACTATCCGAAATTGGATAGATAATTCCCGCATCTAACCATTTAATTACCTCCTTTTTTACTACCTCCCTTAGGTTCGGATTTAATCGCCTTTGAGCTTCTCGTGTCGGTTTCGCATCTTCGTTGGTAATGATCTTGTGCATGACAATCGATGGACTAATTCCTTTGAGATCGGCAATCGTCCATCCAATAGCCCCTTTGTTTTCCTTTAAAACTTCCAATAAAGCTTGCTCTTGGGCTGTTTCTAAATTAGAAGCAATAATGACCGGTAGAGTGTCATTATCTCCTAAGAAAGCATACTTCAAGTGGTGTGGTAATTCTTTGAGTTCCAGCTTTGGTGGTTCTTCTAATGATGGTTTTGTACCCGAGCTAATTTCCGCCGGTAAGTCTTCGAATTGATGAGTCCATGGCGGTCGACCTTCTCTCAAGGCCATGGCATCTTGTTCTTCTTCTTCAACCCGTAGTGCATGAGCATGTACCTGTTCAGAAAAATCACACAGGCAAACATCCATACCATCTTCATATTCATGCGGGTTGCATCCGTCAACTAAATCTGCCATGAAGCACTCATCAATACCATTAGCATTAGAATTGTTAGTAAAAACATTCAAACGCATTTTCCGATTCCCAAAAGTCATATCGACTGTACCAAATCTACAATCAATCACAGCATGCGCAGTACTCAAAAATGGCCGACCCAAGATAACATTTTGGTGCTGTTTTGGGTCCGCGGACGAGTAGTCCAAAACCAAAAAGTCAACCGGGTAATAAAACTCATCAATTTTTACAATCACATTTTGAATCATTCCCCGAGGTAACTTATGAGACAAGTCGGCTAAAACAACCGTTGTTTCTACCCTTGCTAGCGGACCAAAGTCGTATTGGTCATATAAGCCCCCCGGTAAAATGCTCACCCCGGCTCCAAGATCTAGTAACGCTTTTGCCATTTGGAAATTTCCAACTTGAATGTTAATTAATGGCGTGCCCGGATCTTGGAGTTTAGGAGGAAGCTCCCCATTCAAAACTGCACTCACTTGCCCAGTCAAGTCTACCCGCTTAGGCAATTTTTTCCTTTGTTGCCTTTTTTGTGTACATAATTCCTTAAGAAATTTAGCATACGCGGGTACTTGTTTTATTGCATCAAGGAGTGGAAGATTAATTTTAACTTGTTTAAACATGTCCCATAATTCTTCTTTTTGAGGACCTCTTGATGCAATAAAATTTTTCTTTCCCGGGTCAAGTAAAGCCGATGGAAACGGGATTTGACTTGGTTCACCGTTATCTTTTTCATTTGTGTTAATTGCATTTTCACCCAAACCCGGTTTGTTCCCAATTGATTCTTCAGTTTTAACCGGTGAAACTTCATCATCACTATCATTACCCGTGATGTCCTCAACTACCCCCTCAACCAAACCCGGTGACAAATTGGCTTTAAATTCTTTGCACTTCTTAAGACACTAACATGATGAACATTAACATTACCTCGTGACGAACCATGTGAAGGATTTACCGTAGTGTCGCTAGGAAGTTGACCTTTGCTCCTCTTCAATTCTGCCACATCAGTTGCCAATTGACCCATTTGGGTTGTTAGTGAATGGATGCTTTTGTCACGGACCTCGTCCTTTTGCATCCGAACTCATCGAGTTGATTCCGTTTCTGCATATCTTGTTGCATAGCCCGAAGCACATCATGACTTCATTTCCGCTTGACGAAGGTTGACCCGAACCACCTTGACCCGTTTGTTGAAATCGCCCTTGGTAACCATAATTGTTTCCACCCGATAATTGCCTTGGTTGTATTGTTGACGAGGTACAAAGTTACTTTGAGCTCCTTGGAAGTTTGGGTTAGCTTGGTTCGCTGTATTTCCTGTAACGGAAATTAGGATGGTTTCGTAACCCGGGGTGGTATGTGTTGGAATTCATATTGAAATTTCGACCACCCCTTCTTGGATAACATTTACTTCCTCCACTTGCTCATCAACTACTCCCACTGCACAAGCTTCTGCCATATGGCCTATTTCGTTGCAATTAGTACACACATGGTATACTTGGTTTGTAGCTTGCATGTTACCACTTTCTACTCCATGCACTTGAGTCTTTGTATCACATGTCTTGCCCTTCTTGAAGATTGAGCCTTCCTCTTAGAATTCACCGCCATTTGCTCTAAATATGCCCAATCAACATGTTCATAATTAGTACCGAATGTACCATTAGTGATCGACATCAAATCACGTGCATCCTCCGAACTCAACCCTTCATGAAATGCATTCAACAATTCCCATAATTGAATCCCATGATGAGGGCAATTCCCGTAACATCATATTAAACCTTTCGAAGGCTTCATGAAACATCTCTCCCGGTTGTTGTTGGAAACTTCTCAAACCTCTTCTTGCATCATTTGTCTTTTGCGAGGTGTAATATTCATCTAAGAACATTTGTTGCATGTCTGCCCATGTAAAGATTGATGCAGAAGGTAGAGTGTGAAACCATCTTTTTGCCTTGTCTTCCAAAGAAAATTGGAAGAGAACCAATTTGACATCATCCGATGAAAACCCTTGGCCTCAATAGTGTTGCAAATGGAGTCGTATGTCTCCAAATGAAAGTAAGGTTCTTCCGTTGCTAACCCTTTGAACTTTGTAGACTTTGGAGGGCGGTTGTTCTAACTTCAAAAGTTCTTCCATCGCATGATGAGGAATCACTACCGGCGAAGGATTGTTAGTGATAATCGGCCGGAAGTGAGCTTCAATTCCACGTACCACTTCCCGATGATGTCTTTGAGGAACACCCAATGGTGCTCTTGTTGACCCATTTGCCCTTGTATTGGCCCTTGAGGTGCAAAGGGTGGTGGAAGTTGGTATTGTGGCATTGGCGGTTGTTGAATTGGTCTTTGGTATTGTGGTTGTGTATTTAGTGGACGCACTTGTTGTAGCGGTGTAGGGCGT
The DNA here is from genome assembly GCA_030545235.1 of Helianthus tuberosus. Taxonomy (NCBI): domain Eukaryota; kingdom Viridiplantae; phylum Streptophyta; class Magnoliopsida; order Asterales; family Asteraceae; genus Helianthus; species Helianthus tuberosus. Next base: position 7,265 of record JARYGA010041667.1, read on the forward strand.
TGCAATTGTGGGCCCTTGCGGTCTAATGTGTTGCACCCCAACCGGTACTCTATTATTGTTTTGAAATTGCTGAACTGGTAGACTTTGTTGACCCGCTCCCCCTTAAAGTCCCAAGTATTCTCCATCACCGCCAGAGTAAAAACCTTCTTCCTCATACCCCCTAAACTCCTCTTCATAACCGTCATCATATCCCTCCCCATGTATACCGAAGATTGCCCAATTGGGATGGATGGATATTGGAAACCCAATTGGTTCGATGGTCTAAATGTAGAAGTAGCATGGACAATGGTTGAATTTGGTGGTATCGAGTAATGAGAGGATGATTGACCCGTAGTTGGGGGAAAGAAATGTGATAATGGTGGAATGGTGGTAGCCGGGCTAAAGTAGGATTGGGTTCAACTTGAGTAGTAGCCGGTTGTGTGATAATGGTTGGTGTAGTAGGGCTTGTATTGGTGCTTGGAATTGTGGTGTTTGGTGATGGTTGTGTGGAAGTAGGCATGAATGGTGAGGTCGGTTGACCCGTTGTGGGTGGTATTTGCGAGTCTTGCATGGTATTTCGTGTTGTGATGGGTAATGTAGGTGAAGCAATAATTCTGTTTCTCGTAATAAAACACGGTTTTGCTTTAAGGTTCTTTCAATCTCCGGATCAAAAGATAGTGGTGATGACTTGTGAGAGCCTCTAGTATGCATGCACTTGTAATACCTGCACACTAAACACAACCAGCGTAAACCCGAAAATAACAAAACCAAAACTAATAAACTAACACACTTGCGCACTACTCCCCGGCAACGGCGCCAAAATTTGACGTGCCTGTCGTGGTACACGCAAATTTAATCCAAATAACAACTAATAGATAGTGGTAAATGGGTATCGAACTCGGAGAGTATGTGGAAAGTGTGTCGATTATGTAGCCTTGTATTTAACTAAAAACAAAGTAGAGATTGCAGAAATTTAAAGTCCAAGAGTTGATTGTTTTGATTTTAAGAATTAATATTAACTTAATTAAATTTGCAACTTAAGGATTGGTGCTGTAAACAGAATAAGAACAAGTGACCATCCTAGATTTCAAGTTGTCATCCACACTAATATTTATGCTTAACTAGAAAGAACCACATAGACATGGTTCGTGTTTGATTGTTTGTTTCTGATGAAAAAGAACTAAGTACTCGGGTTGCAAAACGCGAGGTTGTTACTCGATGATCAAATGACAATTATCTAACCCTTAATCCGCCCACGATATCTTGATTACCAACGGAACCCAGAACGTATGGTTTAGATTAACATTAAACAAGAATCAATACTTGACAAACAAACATTCACACACCATATAACTCACAAACATTCAAAGTATTATTTCTAGAATTCAAACATAACATAATGTTTCAAGACAAACTTACATCTAGATGATCACCAAGAGTTTTAGCTACTCATTTCCTGCACTACCATACTTGTTCTTGAAAGTAATATTGTTCAAAGAAAGAGAGATTAAAAGATTGATTTTTTTATTCACAACGTCAATAACATGAGTTTAAATAGATGTTCACAAGCCCCAAGTCTGATAATTAACTCCCAAGTTCGGCCCTTGCATGCAGCTGCAACTAGAATTCCAAAGATAGGCCCCTATAGAAGATTCTCCACGTAGCATTTTAATAATAAAACACAATTATTGTCAGATAGGGCTCGTAACCTACGGGCTCACTGCCGTAGGTTACAGCAGTCAACACATCCTTCGGTCAACCTGGGCGCGCGTAACCTACGGCCACCTGCCGTAGGTTACGGTGATTCAATGAACTTTACGGCACCAACATTATGCTTTTACGGCGGACACTTGGACACTTGATGTGAGCCGTAACCTACGGCCCCTTGGCGTAGGTTACGGTGGTCAGTGAAGATTTTTATCTTGTTTCGTCTTCGTAGCCTCCATTTCTTCGATTCCAACACCGCCATCTTTTAGTGTTCATCCAAGCTCCATAAAAACCATTTCTTATGCTATTTAGTGCCTGTAACATCAAACCTCTTGTGATTACCAAATTCAAGCTATTAAACGGATAAAGTATGGTATTTTATTCTATTTAAAAGCCTTAAGGGTTATCCTACGGACCACCCGTCACGATTCAAGGTGGGGATGCGATAGCGATGCGATTAGCGACAAATAGATTAGCGATTAACAGCGATTAAAACTGCGATTATTAGCATTTACTCCACATAATACAACTAAAGTACACAAATTAAAATAATCGATTCAAGTCAAAGAGTAACATCAATAATTAAGCAAGGAGTGACAGATCACATTTAGCAATCTTTTCTCCTTTGACTTTGACTTTGACTTGTACTTTGACTTTCAAATCGCGGGTTGTTACTGCCTCCCTACTGTAGGGAATTTCGTACCGAAATTAGGCCGTAGTAGTAACAAATAACAGTGGATACTTAGCCTTCATGTCACTTTGAGTTCCCAGGTGAACTCTGCACCGCGTTTGCCTTCCCAGCGAACTTTCACTATGGGAATGCGTGAGCGCCTTAGCTTCTTGGTTTCTCGATCCATGATCTCGACAGGCTTTTTCACGAAGTGTAGTGTTTCGTCCACTTGTAGATCCTCAAGTGGTACGCGTAAATTCTGCTCAGCGAGACACTTTTTGAGTTCGAAACATTGGAAAGTCGGGTGGGCGTTGCTAAGTTCCTCCAGTACTTCGAGTCTGTAGGACACTTTACCAATCCTTTCCAGAATTTTAAAGGGTCCAACATATGAAGGTGCGAGTTTCCTTTCTTGCCAAATCTGATCACCCCCTTCCAAGGTGAAACCTTTAGGAGTACGTGATCGCCAACGTCAAACTCAAGGGGCTTGCGGCGGCTATCGGCGTAACTTTTATGTCGCTCCGAGCTTTCAGCAGGTTGTCTCGAATTTGGAGGATTTTGTCAGTCGTTTCTTGTAGCAACTCAGGACCGGTTATTTGTGCATCACCGTTCTCATGCCACACAATCGGCGATCGAGATTTTCTTCCGTATAAAGCCTCAAATGGTGCCATTTGAATGCTAGAATGATAACTTTTATTGTACAAGAATTCGACCAAAGGTAAGTGCGCGTCCCAATTGACCACCGAAATCTATGACACACTAGCGAAGCATGTCTTTAGCGTACGAATCGTTTCTTTCAGTCTGACCGTCGGTTTGGGGATGGAAAGCGGGTACTTAGATTTAGAGTAGTACCGAGAGCAGATTGAAACGTTTCCTAAAGACGCGAGGTAAACCGGCCATCGCGGTCAGAGATGATGTCACGTGGCATCCCGTGTCAACAGATGATTTCGTCGGTGTAGATCCGGGCTAATTTTTCTACCTTAAAGTCTTCTCGTATCGGCAGAAAATGAGCAGATTTAGTCAAACGGTCAACGATAACCCAGACGTTATCGTGACCTGCGGGAGTACGCGGAAGTTTCGGTATAAAGTCCATGGCTATGCTCTCCTATTTCCACATCGGGATCTCGGGATGCACGAGTAAACCAGAGGGTCTTTGTTGCTCGCCTTGACATTCAAACAAGTCACGCACTTCGAAACATAGATTATGATATCCTTCTTCATTCCAGCCACCAATACCGTAGACGAAGGTCATGGTACATCTTGTCAGCGCAAGGATGAATGGAATATCGAGACTTGTGCGCTTCAGTCAACAATATATCTCGAAGGTTATTACAACTTGGAATCCAGATGCGATCTAGATAATAATAGATACCATTTTGGTGACAAAGTGAGATTCAGCACCACACTTTTTCATTTCCTCTCGCATGGTATTTTCGACGAAGCAGGTGTGTTGAGCGTCACGAATCAAGGCTTCGAGGTCGTGTTGGGCGTGAGTATTATGAGTGTTATGTAGATAGATTCATCTGCTTAGAGCATTGGCCACAACATTTTATTTGCCAGGATCATAACGAATCTCACAGTCGTAATCATTGAGAAGTTCCACCTATCGGCGTTGGCGCATATTCAGCTCTTTTTGCTTGAAGATATGTTGTAGGCTCTTATGGTCGGTGAAGACCGTACACTTGGTACCATAAAGGTAGTGTCGCCAAATTTTCAACGCAAAAAAACAACTGCGCCTAGCTCGAGGTCGTGGTCGTATAGTTCTTCTCGTGGATCTTGAGCTGATGAGAGGCGTACGCGATAACCTTGTCCCGTTGCATGAGAACACAACCAAGACCAAGGTTCAAGGCATCACAATAGACAACGAAGTCATCGTTTTCATCGGGTAAAGTGAGAACAGCAGCATTGCAGAGCATATGTGTAACACCTCGCAAAATTTTACCCAATAGAATAAAGACACGTGTCATGTAAGATAAATGTGTCAGGAACCCGAGCCAAATTAGAAGATGTATGGTAGGATTTAAAAAGTGTCGACATGTTAATAAACACCTCTGAGCGACCTAATTATAAATCCCAAGACCATAATCATTATGATAAACATCTGATCTGGTTAGAACCGGTTATTCCTATGATGAATAAATTCAATTTATAAAGAATTTGGGTTTTAAATAATGTTACAACAGAGTTCATAATTAAAATTCTTGTTTTAAAAAGAATTAAAACCTTATTCGAGTGCATGGCAAGACTCTCCACAAAAAATCCAAGATGGAAATTGTGCATGGCAACATTCAGAGACATGCAAAGGCTGACTTCATGGTCCCTACACTGAAAAGAAAGCAATGAGATTGGAAACTACAAAGTTGCATGGTCAAAACTTCAAAGTTTGCATGTTTTTGTCTCCTGATGAACGGATACAGACCGCAAAGAGACCACCTTACGGTCCGTAAGGTGGCAGAACAGAATAAAGATAATAAGTAAAAAGCGGATACGGACCGCAAGGACAAGGGCTTACGTCCCGCAAGACTGGTAACTGGACATTTCAGACGAAGGTCGGTTACAGACCTCAAAGCCTAAAGCTTACGGTCCTTAAGAGGTGCTTACGGTCCGCAAGGTTTACTTCTTAAGGTCCGTAAGACCGTCGCTGGCAGCAGAAAATGGACAGTTGCCTGTTCAGCCTGTTGCAGCCGCCTTATATGAGTGGTATTCAAAATCAGGGACTTAGCAACTGGTTTTGGCATCATAGGGGACACCTGGGAACATCTTACAACATTTATAGACTTAGTTGGAGTGATCTTGTGACATCAAAGTCACTATATAAGGAGACCTCTTTATTGCAACATTTCCTTGTTCATTTTGCAACTCACTTCAAGCTGGTCTCTAGAGCTCCCCTGGTCAGCAAGCAAGTTCCTTTAAGTTCCAAATCAGACTTAGGACCTTTGTAAGTGTCCTTAATCCTCCTTAATTCGAGTTTAGCTTAGTTAATTAGCTTAAAGTCAAACCGTCGTAATTAAGGTTTGACTTCGAGATTAATCTATAATTGTCCAGTCAAATCTCAAATTGAAAGTACCTATAAGTAGGTAATTATGTGGGTAATAAACCCTCAAAAGGGTACTCTCTGATTCCCACTCTAACTAGGTCAATTGTCGGGTCAAACTTGATATAAAAAAGTCAACAGAAAACGTAATTTCAAATTAATGCATAATTAGCAATGTAGAAGCTATGCAACATGTTTTATCATTAATATAGACTTGGTAATTGATGTAAGGACATGTCTAAACATGTTCAACCCGATAATTTTCAGTTTAGGCCAGGTTCGGAACCGAAAGTCGCATAATTTGACTTTTGCTTTGACTTTCAGTTCTGACCCGTTTAAGCATGTTTTAGAAATGCCTTTGAGCCCTATTAGGACCAGGTTTCATGTTAGTATAACCCTCATTGATTATACACCTTGGTTCAATAGTTATCCGATTCATATGCATGTTCCCGTTAATTGCTTATATGTTGACTATTATGCCCATATGACCTTAAAACGTGATTTTTGAAATATAAAAGAGTAGAAACCTTAGTTACTGATTATAAACTTGCACCTAAAATTTCACATCAGTTTGAGGTCTAGATTTAGAGTTATGCTCAATTGCGTAATTAGAAAGCTTTTATTAATTAAACGGTGTAATTAGCGTATAGCCTATCTAAACCTGATTTTTGATACCAAAATTTTACCCACTGATATAAAATAATATTTTAGGATTTTTGGATATTTTTATTTATTTTTAGGCTGAGCATAACTTAGATTTCTAAGATTGATTCGGTAATTGCCGGTATTGCCCTTTTGGGCTATAAAATGAGTTTTACAAATCCTTTTGACCCCAAACCTTTTTCTACTGATCTAATATGATAAATAAAATATTTTGAGCCTTCTGGAAAAATAAAAATATAAGCTTTCCTTTGAAAACCCGGAAATGGCTTCCAAATCGCCTTTTAAGCGTTTTTAACGCATAGTATGTACTAAAACTATTTTAAACATATAGGGTTTGATACCTACTGATATTTTCTGTAAATCTTTATATATTAACAGTAAGAAAGAGTTTTTAAACGCAGATTTCCAGTTTTTGACATTTTAAGCCTAAGTGAAATTACCAAAATACCCCTAAGGTGCATTGTTTGGTTTTAAATTGATAAATTTCACATATGCGTATTACCCAACTGTTATAACTTATTAAATTAAGTATTTTTACTGATTACATCATACCTATAACTCAGATTATTATTTAAACTCTTTTATAACCTTTAAAATGACCAAAATGCCCTACGGGGCATAGTTTGAGTTTAAATCCATTTCGGGCATGATAGAAGATATCTTACTGATGTCACAACATATTTAAGGCATATTAACTTAGGAAACTTGCATATGACTCTTTTGGTTACTCGTTACGCACTTTTCACGTTCGAATCGGCTTATGTAACTAGTTTGCATATATTAGTCGAAACGGGTTAAACCATATCATTTATGTCTCAAAATCCAGAATGTGTTTAAGTTACCCATATTAAACAAGCATACAAGCTTTTCGGGTCAAAGCCACATTCTAAACCGGTCTTCGCTTATAATGCGTTTAAACTGTGTATTCCTTTGAAAGCTAACCGGTCTAAGTCTAAGCTTAATTAAAGACCCGTTAGGATTCTAATAGGTTATTAAAAACCTTCGTTCCAAATTAGGAGCCAAGTAAAAGCTACGTGAACTTGCTGTATTTGATTTATACATTGCTCATGTAAATACTCTTAACTTATTTTCCCTATACGGGCTTGGGATACGGTATTATAATAATACCGCTTGGTCGGGTATGTAGTCATTTAAAAATCGTATTGTGATTTATGTATTTACATAACCCGTTTTATTCTGTATTATTTGGTGTATGGCCTTTGGGGGTTAAATGACCATGTCCCGGATATCCTTGGCATCATTCAAAGAAATGGCCACGACCTAAGAACGGGGTGTAGGCGTACACCTGACAGATGCATTATGTAAAAACTGGTAATCCACTTTAAGGAAATAATCCTTGTGGGCATTATACCTAATGGACGACAAATAAGTAAAACTGTATACAAGATTATATACAAATAATTATCCCAAGTTATAAAAGATATTTTTGCCGAAGTGCATTCAAATCAATTTTCAAACTCTTTTCAAAATGAGTCAGTTAAGTTGTATTTACCAGTGTAAACTGGCGTATTTTCCAAAAAGGCTAAGTGCAGGTACTATACGAAATAGGCTGGCTACTCCAGGCATCAATAATCAAGTCTCGCAAGCTCTAGATGTCGAAGTCTGTTGAACAGTTTTCCTTTTTATTTTGATCCGCATGTGCATCTGTTTCAACTATTTTGTGATACTTAATATTACATTATATTCGGTTGAAATAAATCTATCTTTTGCTTTCGCTGTGCATTTAAATATTATGTTGTCTGACTATGATGATATCAACTACGTCACAATAATCCCCACCGGGCCCACCGGTAATACGTGGAAATATCAGGGTGTGACAGGTTGGTATCAGAGCCAACACTGAGTGAATTAAACACTAGCCTTTTGTGTTTAATCTCAGATACACAATTGCACATTCCTAAAATTTTCGAGTCTAGACAAAGAACATAGGACAAATCCTGATTTTGTTTTATTTTTGTCTTTTATATTTTTGTTGTTATCTTTGTTTATGTTGACAGGTTTAAATATGCCGCCAAGATTCTTTAGGAGAAAGGGAAAGGTACCTATAGCAGGCCACGACCATGAGGCCGGGCAGTCTCAAAGACGAACCTCACCTATCAACATGGTATAAGTCCCCAGGGGGACTGGAGGGCACATCTACAGCCAGTGAGGCGGTCAGTCTCGTTAAGCTCATCACCGTCTTACCTTCACTCTTTTGGACCCCATTCAGAAAATGAGCCCGAAAACCCACAGCCTTCATTTATCCCTCTCCAGAGGTCCAACTCTCGTCACTCCTTTGATGACCCATCACATATCTTCCGTAGCCGGTTCAACCCGACAAACTACCTCGAGGAAGTAGTGGGTGTTAACCCATTGGGACCTGAAGATCACTTTTCTGGAGATCACGCCATGGATATGGATGAGGATACCGACCCCACTGAACCACCGACCGGTACCCCCACACATCCCATCGAAATTTCTGATGGGTCATCTTTTCATGGATCACCCTACCGTGGTCCTGACAGCTACCAAACGAGATTCAATCAGTATGAATGGTATTTTACACCCTCTTACCATTCATCGCCTCACCAGCAGCAGCAGTAGCAGCAACAGGATCCTTCCGGGGATTCACGTTTCGTGGCAGTTACCCCGCCACCACCACCACCTCAGCAACAGCCTCCTGAGCCACCGAGGCGAAGGAGATCGAACGCACGGATATCCGTGCAAGGAGGAGGAGTGCATATCAGCACCCCTCAACCATCGAGTGCAGCCACTACCCGCCACTCTAAGAAGACCAACAGATGGGGGGACCTTCAAACCCCATCCCGGAAGTGAACTCTGCACCTGTCATGCCACCACCGTTGGGTTTTGACAACCCAATTCCTACGTACGCTGGCTCAGCAGCGTATAATCCCTTTGAGCAGCCGGCTCACACCAGCTTCAATTATGCTGAGGTCGATCCATACTTGGCAGCATGGAACTACAACACTCTCAACCCCGAAGGGCCCTATGGAACTCCTTGGGGAGTTGGATACCCAGCTTATGGATACCAACAACAGCCGCCTCTTCGACCTCCACATCAGCCGCAACCGTAGATACCTCGGTTTTCCCTGCCAGAACGGGAGGAAATTCTCCAAAGGTTGGATCAGGTTGAGCGGTAAGTTCACAGAGATCGCAGGGAACGACAAGGCTTCTTTAAGGGATTGACAAGTTTAATAAAAGGAAGGAGCAAGAAGGACCATTGAATCCTTTGAATTGTTTATTGTATTTCCTTCTTTTTAATCCAGCCCCTGCGTGGGCATGCCTTTTTGTTTAACCCCTGCGAGGGTATGTCTTTTTGTACTCTGCCCCTGCGTGGGCATGTCTTTCTGTTGACCCCTGCGTGGGTATGTTTGTTTGTTTAAGCCCCAGCGTGGGCATGTTATTTCAGTAGAAGTCCCGGTTAGGGCAAAACTGTACTTGTTAAATTTTTAATGGAATGGTTAGTTTAAATTTTCATTTTATTAATTATATGCATAAAAATAAAATGTGAAGTAAATAAAATAACATTCCTACTAAAAGATCTACCATTATAATAAAATGGCAAAACCTAAAAAGGGACCAGACCTAGCCATGTGTCATCTTAAGACAGGGCCAAGATGGTAGTTCCATAATTAGGTTCAGATCCATATTAACCTCTCAATTTAGGATTGTTATGCGTTAAATATTAAAATCTGAAAGGTAAACCTACCCTATATGTCGTTGCATACATGGCCAAGATGGTAAAACCTATTCAAAAGATTCCAATCCTTGTTGACATCTGAAAACATGTTAACACTCTTGACAAAATGTGATTAGATGAAAATCACATAAGTCATCCTTAAATTTGGATTATTCCAATTTCCCTTATTTAAAATAATCATCCGTTAAGGATGAAGTGCCCACGGGCTATAATTAACGTCCTCTGGGACTAAAGACAGTGGTAGCCTACAACTCCCTGTCAAGAAAAGGTAATGAACTTCAACCCTTAATGCCTCGATTCCATAAAATCTGGGCTTATAAAACTAAACTTGTCTACGTGACTAGGCCTTTTGTGCTATTACTAACTAATAATTTAGGATTATGATAAAGATCCTGAATAATTATATATTTAACAAATTAACTAAAATGGCTATTAAAACCATGGTTAATAAATCGTCAAGAACGATAGTACTGTTTAGGCTTCTAAATAAACCTTGTCCTTACTTTCTTTATGTAGCAATTAAAGCTACATGACTAGGTCAGAAGAGGGAAACAGTCATCCGGTGGAAAACCATGAAAATACTAAGATACATGTGACCGGTGCGGAACTGCAAGCATTAGTAGATAATGTTGTTACAAAAGCTATAGAGCGGCAGTATAATGAATCTAGCGGGACTCGAAGTAGGACCCTATCCGCACCGCATTCCAAGCCTAAGACTCAATCAGAGGCTCACAGCAAGCCACCCTCCAAGAAAGATGAGCCAAAGAAAGATGATGATCGACATTCATCTAACCAAAACAGTGTTCCATCTAAAAGGATAGTGTTTGATGATAAACCATGTACCAAGTCCTGTACCTATAAGTACTTTGTTTCCTGCAAACCCTGGGATTTCACTGGGGAGAAAGGGGCAATTGATTGTATGACCTGGTTAGATGAAATGGACACAGTAGTTGACATCAGCGATTGTGCTGAAAGGGATGTAGTGAAGTATGTATCCCAATCGTTCAAGGGAGAGGCACTGACATGGTGGAAGTATCTTATTCAAGCTGCTGGGAAGATCCCGCTCTACAATTTGTCATGGGATCAGTTCGTTGCTCTCATTAAGGAGAACTATTTCCCGCAACATGATGTTGAAAGAATTGAATCAGACTTCTTATCGTTAGTAATGAAGAATTTAGATTGTCAAGCTTACCTCACCAGTTTCAATACCCTGTCTAGGCTAGTTCCGTACCTCGTAACCTCGGAACCCAAAAGGATTGCTCGCTTCATTGGGGGTTTAGCCCCAGAAATTAAAGCCAGTGTTAAGGCGTCCAGACCTGCTACTTTTAGATCAGCAGCTGATCTATCTCTGTCTCTTACCTTGGACGCGGTCAGGCTAAGATCGCTCAAGAATTCGGAAGAAGGCAAGAGAAAGCGTGAGGATGATAACTCACGAAGATCTGAAAAGAAGCATAAAGGTAGCACTGACTTCAGGAAGAAGTCTGGATCCAACAAGGGTAGCCAACAAGCTGACGAAAAGCCAAAGTGCAAAACTTGCCAAAAACGCCACTTTGGAAAATGCAGACTTGAGTCCAAGTCCAAGTCAGGATCACCTGCATGTGGGTTATGCAAGTCTAAAGAGCACAAGACTGTTGATTGCAAGAAGATTAAAGATGCCACATGCTACAACTGCAATGAGAAAGGGCAGATTAAAACCAATTGCCCTAAATACGCTAAGAAGCTTGAAGAGGTCAAGAAGACCAATGCAAGGATCTTCCGAATGCATGCACGCGAAGCCGTCCAGGACGACAATGTGATCACAGGTACCTTTCTCATAAATGATGTTTATGCAAGAGTGCTATTTGATTCAGGAGCTGATAAGTCGTTTGTAGATAATAAGTTCTGTAAATTGCTGAATTTACCTGTTAAAACCTTAAGTGTGAAGTATGAGGTTGAATTAGCCGATGAAACCTTAGAAACCGCATCAACCGTGTTAGATGGATGTGTTATATCCACTTGGAACCACTCTTTTCCATTGTCCTTACTTCCTTTGAAGTTAGCCGGTTTTGATATAGTTATAGGCATGGATTGGTTATCTCGTAACCAAGCCCAGATAGTGTGCAATAAGAAGCAAGTGGTGATTAAGACTCCGTTTGGTGAGCCAATTACCATTCAGGGAGATACCCAGTATGGACTGCCTGAGCAAGTGTCTATGCTCAAGGCATCTAGATTCTTAAAGAAGGGTTGTGTCATTTACATGGCACAAGTGACTATTGATGAGCAGAAACTCAAGATTGAAGATATTCCAGTCATTTCTGAGTACCCTGAAGTTTTCTCAGAAGAACTACCTGGTCTACCACCAAATAGGCAAGTAGAATTCAGAATTGACATCATCCCTGGAGCAGCACCTGTCGCGAGAGCACCTTATAGGTTAGGACCAACAGAGATGAAGGAATTGAGGACACAACTAGATGAATTGCTAGCCAAAGGTTTCATTAGACCTAGTTCGTCTCCTTGAGGAGCGCCAATCCTATTTGTCAAGAAGAAGGATGGATCGATGCGTCTGTGCATCGATTACCGTGAGCTTAATAAGGTCACTATCAAGAATAGGTATCCTTTGCCCAGGATCGATGACATGTTCGATCAATTATAAGGGGCAAGCTACTTCTCTAAGATCGATTTAAGGTCAGGTTATCATCAATTGAAGGTTAAAGATGAAGATGTACACAAGACTACGTTTAGGACTCGTTATGGTCATTACGAGTTCCTAGTGATGCCTTTTGGGCACACTAATGCACCTGCCGCATTCATGGATCTCATGAATCGCGTCTGCAAGCCTTACTTGGATAAATTTGTCATTGTCATCGTCTTCATCGACGACATTCTCATCTACTCGAAAAGCCAAGTTGACCATGAGAAGCATCTCCGTTGCATTATTAAGCTACTTCAACAAGAAAAGCTCTATGCCAAATTTTCAAAGTGTGAATTTTGGCTTCGAGGAGTCCAATTCCTTGGACATGTTGTTAGTGAGCGTGGTATCCAAGTGGATCCCGCTAAGATAGAAGCTATTATGAACTGGCAAGAGCCGAAGATGCCTACGGAGATTCGCAGCTTTCTAGGACTGGCAGGATACTATAGGCGATTTATTGAAAACTTCTCGAGAATTGCAGCACCCCTAACTCTACTCACCCGCAAGAATAACAAGTTTGACTGGGGGCCTAAGCAGCAAGAATCTTTTGATATTCTAAAGCAAAAGTTGAGCAACGCTCCTGTATTGACGTTGCCTGATGGAATTGATGAATTTGTGGTATATTGTGATGCATCGCACACCGGAATGGGCTGTGTGCTTATGCAGAATGGCAAAGTCATTGCCTATGCTTCACGACAGTTAAAGGTGCACGAAAAGAATTATACCACCCATGACTTGGAGTTGGGTGCCGTTGTATTTGCACTAAAACTGTGGAGGCATTACTTGTATGGAACCAAGTGTGTGATTTATTCAGATCACAAGAGCCTTCAACACTTTTTTAATCAGTAGGATTTAAACATGAGGCAGCGACGTTGGATGGAAACTTTGAATGATTATGACTATGAGATAAGATACCATCCTGGCAAAGCGAATGTGGTCGCCGAAGCCTTAAGCAGGAAGGAAAGAGTGAAGCCTATAAGAATCAATGCCAAGAGCATTGAGATAAAGAATAGTTTGAATGAAAGGTTGTTAGCTGCACAGAAGGAAGTTGTATTGGAAGCTAACTACCCTGATGAAAAGCTAGGAGTAACTGAAGAACAATTATCCTATAGTAAGGACGGAATCCTGAGATTAAATGGACGAATTTGGGTTCCAGTTTATGGAGGACTTCAGGGTGTTATCCCCCAGGAAGCCCACAATTCCAAATATTCCGTTCATCCTGGAGCTGATAAGATGTACCAGGATCTGAAGGCAAACTATTAGTGGATAGGCTTAAAGAAGTCTATAGCTGCCTACGTAGCTAAATGTTTGACGTGCGCAAAAGTCAAAGCTGAACACCAAAAGCTGTCAGGTTTGCTACAACAACCTGAACTTCCCACATGGAAATGGGAGATGGTGACAATGGATTTCATCACCAAGTTACCAAAGACAAAGAAAGGAAATGATACTATATGGGTGATAGTAGATAGACTGACTAAGTCAGCACATTTCCTACCCTTTAAGGAGACTTATAGCTCCGACATGTTAGCCCAATTATACGTAGATAAGATTGTATCTCTGCATGGCGTACCAGTGTCAATTATCTCTGACAGAGATACCAGATACACATCACATTTTTGGAAAAGTTTCCAACAATATTTGGGCACGCACTTAAATTTTAGTACGGCTTACCATCCACAGACGGACGGGCAGAGTGAGCGTACAATCCAAACCTTGGAAGACATGATTCGTGCATGTGTGATTGATTTAGGTGGTAGTTGGGATAACCACCTGCCATTGATCGAGTTCTCCTATAACAATAGCTAACATACCAGCATTCAGGCTGCACCTTTTGAGGCATTATATGGTAGGAAATGCAGAACGCCTATTTGTTGGGCAGAAGTAGGAGAAGTTCAGTTATCAGGACCTGACATAGTCTTTGAAACGACGGACAAGATTGTCCAGATTCATGACCGCCTGAAAGCTGCCAGGGATAGGCAGAAAAGTTATGCTAATAAAAGGCGAAAACCTCTAAAGTTTGAGTTTGGTGATAAAGTTTTGCTTAAGGTATCACCCTGGAAGGGGGTGATGCGATTTGGTAAGAAAGGTAAGTTAAGCCCGTGGTATATAGGACCATTCGAAATTATCGAATGTGTTGGGTCAGTGGCTTATAAGTTGAACTTGCCTGAAGAGCTCAGTGGTATTCACAATGTATTTCACATCTGCAATCTGAAGAAATGTCTAGCTGATGAATCGCTAGTCATACCGCACATGGATGTGCACATAGATGAGAGTTTGAAATTTGTGGAAAAACCTTTGTCGATTGAGGATCGACGGGTTAAGAAGCTTCGGAAGAAGTATGTACCTATCGTAAAGGTTAAATGGGATGCCCGAAGTGGTCCCGAATATACGTGGGAGGTAGAGTCTACCATGAAAGAAAAGTACCCTCATTTGTTCCAGTAAATCTCGAGGTCGAGATTTCTTTTAAGGGGGTGAGGATGTAACACCTCGCAAAATTTTACCCAATAGAATAAAGACACGTGTCATGTAAGATAAACGTGTCAGGAACCCTAGCCAAATTAGAAGATGTATGGTAGGATTTAAAAAGTGTCGACATGTTAATAAACACCTCTGAGCGACCTAATTATAAATCCCAAGACCTTAATCATTATGATAAACATCTTATCTGGTTAGAACCGGTTATTCCTATGATGAATAAATTCAATTTATAGAGAATTTGGGTTTTAAATAATGTTACAACAAAGTTCATAATTAAAATTCTTGTTTAAAAGAATTAAAACCTTATTCGAGTGCATGGCAAGACTCTCCACAAAAAATCCAAAATGGAAATTGTGCATGGCAACATTCAGAGACATGCAAAGGCTGACTTCATGGTCCCTACACTGAAAAGAAAGCATGAGATTCGGAAACTAAAAAGTTGCATGGTCAAAACTTCAAAGTTTGAAAGTTTTTGTCACCTGATGAATGGATACGGACCGCAAAGAGACCACCTTACGGTACGTAAGGTGGCGGAACTGAACAAAGATAATAATTAAAAAGCGGATACGAACCGCAAGGACAAGGGCTTACGACCCGCAAGACTGGTAACTGGACATTTCAGACGAAGGTCGGTTACGGACTGCACAACCTAAAGCTTACGGTCCGTAAGAGGTGCTTACGGTCCGCAAGGGTTACTTCTTACGGTCAGTAAGACCGTCGTTGGCAGCAGAAAATGGGCAGTTGCCTGTTCAGCCTGTTGCAGCGCCTTATATGAGTGGTATTCGAAATCAAGGACTTGGCAACTGGTTTTGGCGTCATAGGGACACCTGGTAACATCTTACAACATTTATAGACATAGTTGGAGTGATCTTGTGACATCAAAGTCACTATATAAGGAGACCTCTTGTTGCAACATTTCCTTGTTCATTTGCAACTCACTTCAAGCTGGTCTCTAGAGCTCCCCTGGTCAGCAAGCAAGTTCCTTTAAGTTCCAAATCATACTTAGGACCTTTGTAAGTGTCCTTAATCCTCCATAATTCAGTTTAGCTTATTTAATTAGCTTAAAGTCAAACCGTCGTAATTAACGTTTGACTTCGAGATTAATCTATAATTGTCCAGTCAAATCTCGAATTGAAAGTACCAATAAGTAGGTAATTATGTGGGTAATAAACCCTCAAAAGGGTACTCTCTGATTCTCACTCTAACTAGGTCAATTGTCGGGTCAAACTTGATATTAAAAAGTCAACAGAAAGCTTAATTTCAACTTAATGCATAATTAGCAATGTAGAAGCTATGCAACCTGTTTTATCATTAATATAACTTGGTAATTGATGTAAGGACATGTCTAAACATGTTCAACCCGACAATTTTCAGTTTAGGCCCGGTTCGGAACCGAAAGTCGCATAATTTGACTTTTGCTTTGACTTTCAGTTCTGACCCGTTTAAGCATGTTTTAGAAATGTCTTAGAGCCCTATTAAGACCAGGTTTCATGTTAGTATAACCCTCTGTGATTATACACCTTGGTTCAATAGTTATCCGATTCATATGCATGTTCCCGTTAATTGCTTATATGTTGACTATTATGCCCATATGACCTTAAAACGTGATTTTTGAAAATGTAAAAGAGTAGAAACCTTAGTTACTGATTTATAAACTTGTACCTAAAATTTGACATCAGTTTGAGGTCTAGATTAAGAGTTATGCTCAATAGCGTAATTAGAAAGCTTTTATTAATTAAACGGTGTAATTAGCGTATAGCCTATCTAAACCCAATTTTTTATACCAAACTTTTTACCCATTGATATAAAATAATATTTTAGGATTTTTGGAGATTTTTATTTATTTTTAGGCTGAGCATAACTTAGAGTTCTAAGCTTGATTTGGTAATTGCCGGTATTGACCTTTGGGCTATAAAATGAGTTTTACAAATCCTTTTGACCCCAAACCTTTTTCTACTGATCTAATATGATAAATAAAATATTTTGAGCCTTCTAGAAAAATAAAAATATCAGCTTTCCTTTGAAAACCCGGAAATGGCTCCAAATCGCCTTTTAAGCGTTTTTAACGCATAGTATGTACTAAAACTATTTTAAACATATAGGGTTTGATACCTACTGATATTTTCAGTAAATCTTTATATATTAATAGTAAGTAAGAGCTTTAAACTCAGATTTCCAGTTTTGACCTTTTAAGCCTAAGTGAAATTACCAAAATACCCCTAAGGTGCATAGTTTGGTTTTAAATGATAAATTTCACATATGTGTATTACCCTACTATTATAACTTATTAAATTAAGTATTTTTACTGATTACATCAGACCTATAACTCAGATTATTATTTAAACTCTTTTATAACCTTTAAAAAGACCAAAATGCCCCTACGGGGCATAGTTTGAGTTTAAATCCATTTCGGGGATGATAGAAGATATCTTATTGATGTCACAACATATTTAAGGCATATTAACTTAGGAAACTTGCATATGACTCTTTTGGTTACTCGTTACGCACTTTTCGCGTTCGGATCGGCTTATGTAACTAGTTTGCATATATTAGCTGAAACGGGTCAAACCATATCATTTATGTCTCAAAATCCAGAATGTGTTTAAGTTACCCATATTAAACAAGCATACAAGCTTGTCGGGTCAAAGCCACATTCTAAACCGGTCTTCGCTTATAATGCATTTAAACTGTGTATTCCTTTGAAAGCTAACCGGTCTAAGTCTAAGCTTAATTAAAGACCCGTTAGGATTCTAATAGGTTATTAAAAACATTTGTTCCAAATTAGGAGCCCAGTAAAAGCTACGTGCACTTGCTGTATTTGATTTATACATTGCTCAGGTAAATACTCTTAACTTATTTTCCCTATACGGGCTTGGGATACGGTATTATAATAATACCGCTTGGTCGGGTATGTAGTCATTTAAAAATTGTAAAGTGATTTATGTATTTACATAACCCGTTTTATTCTATATTATTTGGTGTATGGCCTTTGGGGGTTAAATGACAATGTCCCGGATATCCTTGGCATCATTCAAAGAAATGG
>JARYGA010041668.1:0-28951 GCA_030545235.1 Helianthus tuberosus
CCGGCTCTAGCTGACTTTGTGGCTGATTTCAGTAGTGATATTCAAAATGAAGTAGACCTAGAAGTACAACAGCTAGGAGAAAACTTAGAATCCTAGACATTATATACTGATGGTGCATCTAATGTGAGAGATGTAGGATTGGGTATACTACTAAAATCATCGCAGGGGGAAATATTACCCCAGGCTATTAGGTGTGAATTTCCTACCACTAATAATGAAGCAGAATATGAAGCTTTAATTATAGGATTAGAGTTGGCCAGGAATATGAATATTAAGAGTTTGCAAGTATTTGTTGATTCTTTGTTAATTACTAATCATTTTAATTGATCCTATGCAGTTAAATGTGAGAAGTTAATCGAGTATATCGAAATTCTCATAAAATTTGCAGGATATTTCGATGTTTTTACACTTGAACAGGTACCAAGAGAGGATAATGCTGAAGCAGATGCCTTGGCAAATCTAGGATCATCACTCAGGATACCGGAAGGAACCCAAATACCAATACTACATATCCTATATCCTGCAGTGGATCTTTTCAAATCTCAGGATGAGGAAGTAGTAAGTATTAAGGATCCTAATGATGAATATCCTGAGGAGGATCCTAAGTCCTGGACGGCTCTAATCATGAGATATCTCAAGGAAGGACACATCCCAAAGGATGAGAATCCTAAGGCCTTTAGAATGAAGGTATCACGATTCAATATTATAAATGATGTTTTGTATAAGAAATCTCTTGCAGGACCATACCTGAGGTGCTTGGAGGATCCCGAAACTCTGGAAGTACTTCAGGATATACACGAAGGGGATTGTAGTAACCACACCGGGGGCTGATCGTTATTTTCAAAGGGGATGAGGAAATATGCTGCAGAATATGTTCAAAGATGTGATGCATGTCAAAGGCACAACAATATATTACATCAACCTACTAAACCCCTATATCCTATTGCTTCCCCATGGCCATTCATGAAGTAGGGTATGGACATAGTGGGAAAGTTGCCAAAAGCTCTAGGAGGAAAAGTTTTTATGCTGGCAATGACGGATTATTTCTCTAAATGGGTTGAAGCCGAGGCATTTGTTCAAGTCAGATACCAATATCCTGACTAGGTTTGGGGTACCAGCTGAGATAATTTGTGACAATGGCTCTCAGTTTATCAGTAAGAGGACAACTGATTTTTGTAAGAGTTGGGGAATCAAAATGATCACATCCACACCGGTACATCCTCAAGCAAATGGACAAGCAGAATCCTCGAACAAGATAATTGTCAACAATTTGAAGAAAATACTAGGAGCTAAGAAAGGAAGATGGGCAGAAGAAGTACCCTTTGTTTTATGGGCTGATAGGACAACAGTGAAAAGTGCAACTGGGCAAACCCCATTTTCCTTAGTATTTGGAGCAGAAGCAGTAATCCCGACAGAAATGGTGATACCTACAGCAAGATCCAATCTCCGGGATCCAGAGAAGAATCCTGAAGCCCTATGCCAAGAATTGGATACTATCGATGAGACAAGGGATGCGACAAAGTTGAGAATGGCAGCATACCAGCAGAGGATATCCCGAGCATACAACAAGAACCTAAGGACTAGAAGGTTTCAAGTTGGAGATTGGGTATTAAGGAAGGCTTTTCAGAATACTACTAATTCTCCTAATGGAAAATTAGCTCTGAAGTGGGAAGGACCTTATGAGATTGAATCGGAATCTGGGAAAGGTGCATACCTTCTTAAGAATATGTAGGGGGATATACTACCAAGATCCTGGAATGCTATACACATCAAAGCCTATTTCAAGTGAGTTTAGAACTTAATTTCTAACTCAGGATGGTATGAATTCTGTCTCTTTTAAATATAATTCTATTTTATTTGAACCCAATACTGACTTAAGCATCGAAAGACTAGAGGATTGGCCCCCTCTCTCACGTTTAAGGGATCCTAATCCCTTCACAGGTTTAAAGGTATTCACCTTTCTCTCGAATTGGGTTTAAACACCCCGCCTGGAGCGCAAGTTATCAAGGGATAGTTCAAGATAGCGGGACCAGTCCATGTAAAAGTGGCTGACAATTTCGTTATTGTTGGCTATATCCTGGATACTAAAGGTATATGAGGATTGATCACCCTCTCTCGCGAAAGGGTATTTTCATACTTTCTAAGGTTTAAAGGTTTCACCTTTCTAAGTCTTGGAGTTTATACACTCCTGCCTGTAGCGCACGAAAATTTGGGATTTTCCCCATAATGCCAAAGGGTTTATCCCCAGAATATTAAGGATCTATCTCCAGGATATTTTAGGGTTTATCCCCTGTGATACTAAAGTTATACATAAGTGTGAAATCAGTTGTGATTGAAGCACAAAAGTTCCTAAGTATTTAACAATGACATATACAGGGGACATTCCTCTCAAGGCACTATGAAAAGCTTAAAAGATCAAGTTTGGACATGGTTCACTAAGTTTCCCAGACTGGGAACATTCGTAGTGGAAAGATTGCGAGAGGATTAAAGTTCCAAGATTGAGATGTCTTCTATTTTGGTATGATCTTTCCTTTTTTGTTCTTTGAAAACCTTATCTAAATTGTCCAAGTTTTAAAATTCTGTTTGACAAAAGTCTTAGTAGGATATTTATGAGTATTCTGACTAGGATATATTCTGAGGACATTTGTTCAGAATGTTTGAAATATTACAATAAGATTGGAAATTTGAAATTGTATTCAAACCAAGCAACACATAACAAAATTTGCAAAAATGGACAACAATGGATAAGGTCATAAATGGTTATATTATTAACATTGCAAAAGGTTGTGCTTTTGGTTTCATCTCAAACTAAGATCCATCCACCAAAAGCACAATTAGTTTTCTACCATATTTACTTAACAATTGAAGGCTTCATCTTGGAACCCAAGATACCTCCACCTTCAATTGTTAGAATCTTCAAAACAAAGCATACTAATTGATGACCAAATGCTTCGTATTGAAACTCAGGATCCCTCCACCTTTGGCCATCATATTGTTCTAAGTGCAAGGAATTAAAATTGTTTGAAGGCTAGGAAAAGTAAATTGTTTGGTAAACCACAACCATCAGAGATTAAAAAGTGCGCTCCGGCCTAGGCACAAATATCCATCATCGCCTACTTCGATGCCTTCAAACAACACCATCTTCTTCAACCATCGCATCCTCACCAACATCCGGTCAAGCATCCTTCCCGGCATCCTTCTTAGTATCGCCACCAGCATCAGTCACCTTTTCAGCCGCCTTGGAAGGATCCTCAACCACAGCCTTAGCATGATGCTCCATAGGATTTCCGCTGAGATCTCTTAGCTTTGCCTCCCAAGCATCAACATTCCAAGAAGGGCATTCAAATCCCTTGGCCTTGGCTTCATAAGCCATTTTTAGCCTAGCTTGAAGGAGGGATATGAGGAAAGAGCTCTTGAGGCCTTCCCTTTAAGAGACCATATCCTGCTCGTGCTGGGTCTGAGCGGCGTCGAGCTTCGCATGAGCTTCGTGGGCAACCTTCTTCATAGCAGCTTAATGCTCCTAGGTCATCACTTTGAATTTATCCTCAGAGTGCTAGGACTTGGCGGCAACAATCATTCCCTGATCAGTGATGGGGACTTCGGCCTTCTTCAGTTTGACCTCCAGCATTTTGTTGAGCCCGCAGGATTCCTCATAAAGATGCACTAGATGCTCAAGGCCCTACAACAAAAATGCAGGTATTAGTATATATAAACTGATCAGGGTATCAGTTCAACATCTGAGTGCAGGATACAAGATTCATACCTAGTTGAGAAAGGAAGTCATAAAGCCGCTGGCTTCAACAAATCCGTGATTCTCGTAACGAAATATCTCAGAAGTGGTAGGAGAGTCAGTTTCCTTCCTCTTTCGGCTACTAGAAGCATGGGTCTTGGTAGCCGAAGAAGGTTTTGGGATAGCGGTAGGCTTTGAGCCGGTGGGATTGGATGAGGTGGTTGCTTTGGGGCTTGGCTCTTTCTTAACTTGGACAGGACCAGAGTAACTGCCCAACTCATTGAGATAAAAAACATCAGGGGTTTTGATTGGTGCTGAACAAAGGGAAGAACTCTAAACTCTTTTATCTTTTTACAATAAACTAATCAAATACATGCAGAATTAGTTATCCCTTACCAGACATGTCGGATGAAGAGTATTGACTGGAACGTGGAAGGTGTGTGGAAAAGCTTCTGTCACTTTCTGGCAATCGGTAGACCGCTTGGATTCTTTTTTCGGATTCTTCGGTATGGGGATCTAGCTCTCTAAAATTCGCTGCAGGATAAATGAATGTTAGCACAGGATATAAGCTCAAGATACGTTTAGGGTTATTCCTAGAACCCTGGGCCCTACCTGTGGTTAACCATTTAACCGAAAGATTGTTACCCTTGGCGATGGAATCTCGCCTGACAAAGAAAAACTTTCTTTGCCATCCGTACTCGTTGTTGGTCGCTTTGAGGACGAGAGGATTACTAGAGGTGGAAAACAGTAAAAATCGGCTAGAACCGTGGGATCGAAGACGATAAGCGATTGGGATATCTTCAACACAAAGGGCAGGAACATGAAGGGCTTTGATCTGTTAAGAACGATCAAAACCCTCCAAACCATAGGCATCATTTGAGAAAAACAATGGTCGGTTTTTTGAAAGAACTGCTTCATGAATTCAGGGAAGGGGTATCGAAGGCCTATAGAAAAGGGGTATGCCGGAAAACAGATCCATTCTCTGGACGATACGTCTGAACGGACTGACCGGTCGAACGGCCTAATGATCGCCTTATCAGGAAAGGCACCGGAGGCTCTCAACGTTGCAATGTCTGCATTGTCGAAGGCGCAGATCTCCTTCTCGGAATTCTTGAGAAGATTCTATTGGGAAAAGGTTTCACTAGATTCGCCGGTGTGTGAACGAGTTCTGGTAGCCATTGAGAGAGAAACAAAGAAAGTTACAAGAGAAATAGAAGAGTTAGATGATTACCTGGAAATTCTGTTGAAGATGGTTGAATTTCAAACAAGAAGAGAGAAGATATAGCGGCTTCATAGATAACCATCGAGTAATTATCCCGTTGGAAGTTGCACAATGTCATTTCAACTGTCACTTCAATTTAATTGCCTCGATATAAGAGATAAGGTTTAAAATATATCCGTTGGAATTGGTATACCAACAGATATATTGTGGGGACAATTGTTATGGGTGGTTTTTCTGCTCGTATATCCTGGATAATATTCTGATTATATTTCTTTTATTGTGATCAGGATACCGGATCAGGATATTGGTAACATCCTGACACAGTATCCTGGTAATAACTAAATAGTTCACGTGCAAATTAATGAAGCAAGCCTATAACGTTCGAGTGGACCTGTTCTCCCAAAGACTCGGGCTAATCAGTTGAAATGGGAACGTTGAAGCCGGAAGAAGTTGTCTACAATGTTCACAAAGGGAATATCCCGGTTTTATAGGCTAGTTTGTTAGTTTTATTTTACTATAAATAGGATTGATCGGATCAGATAGAACACACACAATTTTCATACACTCTTGCTCTTAACTAGCTGCAATCACTCACAAAACACTTACACTTCTACTCGAATTGCATTGTAACACCTAGTTGATTCGTATCATATCCTGCACTGTATCCTGATATTTGAAGAAATAAGAAGAACAAGGCAGCTGCGATTGTCAGCTCCGGAGGTTTTGTGCCGGCGATCTAGATTGATCAAGGCCTTTCCTCGTATATCCCGTGTCACCTTTTACATTTTTTTTGCTCATTGTTTGATTGTAGATATAGCTCGATATCCTGAGCTATATCCTGAAAACTGTTTTTGTTAACAACTTAACCAGCATATTTTTCACGAATACTTCTAGCACACAACCTCACTTAACTAATTTAATCACTAAATTAATTAGGTAATTTTTGACCAAAACAGTATTTCCGCCCGGTACTGGGATAACCAATCCATCCCGATAACGACATCAAAGCTACCAAGAATGATGGGGATGTGATCGATAGAAAAAGTCTGACCAGCTACTACGAGTTTACAATCCTTGACAATGTGTGTGGCCTTAAGGCTTTTACCTTTAGCTAGTTCCACAACATGCTTGGGGTTCAGAGGAATCGAGATACGCTTAAGCATCTGACTAACCCTTAAGGAGATAAAACTAGTATCGGCCCCCGAATCAAATAATACAGTAACAAAGTAGTCGTCCAGCAGAAACTTACCCATCACGACATTAGGATCATTCCTTGCTTCTCCTTGTCCAATCACCAAAACTCGCCCCTTAGCCCCAACGTCTTCGTTGTTATTCCTATTGTTATTCCCATTGCCCTGGTTGTTGTTGTTATTGTTGTGGTTCTGATTTAACTGAGGGCAATTTCTCCTGAGGTGCCCTTCTGCTCCACTTTGGTAGCATCCCCTTTTGTTACCCTTCTGGTGTTGGTTCTGTGGGGCTTGTTGTTGTTGCTGGTTCTGCCTCACAGGATACAAACTCCTACAATCCTTAGCTGCATGCCCTGGCATGTTGCACCTTTGACAATGGTTTTTGTCGCATGGTCCACTATGGTGCAAATTACAACGATTGCACTTAGGATGATTTCCTTTGTACCCAGCTTGGTCTTGATTAGTCGCGGCCTGTTGATTGGGGCTTTTGTTGTCATCGATCTTTCGCTGTTGTGACTGGGGCTGTGAGGAACTTGAACCCTTGCTTGAGTTTCCATCCCAGTTACGTTTATTGTCGCTTGGAGCATCAGTAATAGCACTAATCTGCTTGGGCAGCTTGCCCTGATCGACTACCTGGTTAGTGAGGCGGTGTGCTAGTCGTATAACACGCTGAATCGTGGGAAGGTTTACTGCAGTTACCATGCTCTGTATCTCCGGTACTAAACCCTTGATATAAAGCTCAATGCGCTTATAAGCAGGATTAGCCATGTTAAGACAAAGTGCGGCCAAATCATTCGATCTCTTCGTGTATGCTTCTATTTCAGACCCCACCGTCTTCAGATTGTAGAATTCCACCTCAAGCTTGTGAATATCATCCCTATGGCAATATTCTTCTTTAATCAAATCTTTGAACTCGTTCCAAGGATTGGCATTAGCAGCCACCAACCCCAGCAGCTGCACCTATGCGTTCCACCAGGAAAGCGCACTTCCTTCAAGTGTTCAAGTAGCATACTTTACCCTATTGTTGACAGGGCACTCACACATCTCGAAAACTAACTCGATCGTCTCAAACCAGTGAAGAAGAGCCACGGCTCCTTCAGTGCCGTTGAAAGAGCTAGGTCTGCAATCCATGAAGGTCTTGAATTTGCATGCTCGAGGTTGAGCAGGTTGACCTGTCACGCCGGAAGAAAAGGAGTAAGGTTAAGAATGACATAATGTCACGAGTGTTGGCTATAGAAATCCTAGAATGGTTCAGAAAGGTAGGTTTGCCTCCGCAACCCTTTCGCTAATCAAGGCCATCAACTGGTCCTGAATCAAGTTGATACCACCACCATGTCCTCCGCCGCGTTGGGACAGTTGTGCCTTTATGACCATCATACAAATATGAATCCAATGAAATCTTGTGTTTCATTCCCGGGATTTGTACAATTACATGTGACAAGTACACATATCAAGTTTGGTATGATTCCGAACTCTCAAGAAGCTTTTCGGGAAGTTATACGCAAACTGTTACGTAAACGTAATCAGTTTAACGCGACATACACCCTGGAATAGTGACATAAGCTTAACATACCTTAAGTAACTTATACATAACTTAGAAATAAGTTTTGAAGGCTTTGGTATGGCAAAAATAAGTTTATTCGAACACATGGACTATTTGCGACAAACTGCAAAAGTCTGCCAATTCGTATAGCAACATACACTCCGGAACAAGATCATAAGCTAAACATACCATAAATACCCTTAACATAGCTTAGAAATAAGTTTTGAGGGGTTTGGTATGCGAAAATATGCTTATTTGATCATAGGAACTAAAAGCGTCAAAACCGCGAAAGTTTGCTTTTACGCGCATATCTCGCATTCTGACCATATCCGGACCTCCAAAAATTTTTGTAATCACTAGAATATTATATTTTATTGATAGGAATGCAAAAATACCATTCGTCGAACAATTTGGATCGTTTTCGCGTCTGTTCGAGTTTCGTCGTAATCAACCAAACAACACGATCGTACGACCAAACGAACGAACATCCGTGATATTTCCAAACATATTTCAAGTCCCCTATGCTTTAAAGTCCTTGTAGCGCTTTGAAAATGGGTTAACGGGGGTTAAACGTGTCAAAAAACGAGTTTGGAGGCTGCATGGACCATTTCTACCAAATTTCAAAAGTCTGGCCTGAGCACTCACAGGGCGCGACACCTGAGGGTGTTTGCCGTTGCGCGATGCGACGCCTTGATCTAGACAGAATCTATAAAATAGCAACAACACTTGTTTTCTTGGTTAGTTTTGCAAAATGGTAGGTGTTTTGAGTGATCTCCAAGTATGAAATCTGATCATAGACACATGTAATCATCCTATGCTTCCTTGGGCAATACACAATACATGTGGGATGATCTTGGAGCTTAACAACAACTATAAATAGGTCTCAAATTTGCCCATTTTCCTTGATCATTTGTTCATTCTCTTCTCTCAAACTCTAAGTAGAGGCTACCAGTTTGTTAGAGGCCTCTTACCTAAGTTCTCTAGTCATTTTTCCAGCCTTAGAGCACTTGGAAGTGTTCTTTCATTGCTTGTTCATTCATTTCAGCAATTATAAGCTGAAAGTCAAACAATGTGACTACCGTTTGACTTACGGTTTTGACCATGAATTGGTTAAGTCAAAGTTCAATTGAACTTTGCAACGTGAACGTAATCACGATGGTTATAATCCCCTGCGATTATACCTACCACGTTTACTATTCGAAGTGGCGAGTCAAAGTTTTGGTCAAAATGCACGTTTACGTTCATTTTGCGACGAAAGTATTTTCGGATATCAAAACACTTTGTTTTGTTACCAAATCAGTTTTCTAACTTAGTTAAACATGTTTTAAGATGTTTAACTCTCAGTTTTCGTTTAGTGCTTATATAGGGTCGTAATTCAAGCGGTCTCGACAACCGCTTAGACTTTCGAACCCGACTCGTTTGGTCGATCATTAGGATCCGACCAGATATATTTTGTGACCATAGTTGTATAGGGAATAACCTTACAAGGTTATACCTTATGGTCACTTCGTTTATTTAGTTGTATGATAGGTAGCTTATATGCCTTAGGAAAATTACCAAAATGCCCTTTTTGCGCATAATTTCAATTTAAGCATATCTAACCAAAATTTTGACACTTAAATTGATTATGAAACATAATTAAACATGTTTAGGCATATAATACTTGTCATAGGACTAGTTAGGCCATCCGAACGCGCATTTGCGCAAATGACGCGTTAAAGTAGCGTAAACTACCTTAACGGGTCATAAGCACTTACGATAGGTTTCAAATCAGAATGTAGGGTTTGTTAAACCATATTATATGAGTCTCAATAGTCATTTGGTTTACAAAACCTCATTCTACCCGATCTCCCGATTTAGGTCCCGATTATTAACATAGTGATCCGATACAAGGTGCTACTTGATTCCTTGATTTCCCGAGCTTTGTTAGGACACTTAATCAAGGATACTTGCAATCTCAAGTGAGTACATAGCTCCCTTCTTTTATGCTTTCAATTGTTTCGGGGTGACTCATATGTGCTAAATACTTTTCAAGTTTTCATAAACAAATGCTATGGTTTATATAAAACATGATGATTTCAATAATGGGAACGAACTTGTTGGGGCGTTAGTCGAAAGACAGACGAATGACATTCATTGGCTTTGATCAAGCCGACCAGTAGTATGTTATGGTACCATAGGATCTGACAAATCCCGTTATCGGACTATCCCTTTGGTGGGTAATGTGGGTCACGATAGAAACGGTTATCTGATTAACAAATCATGTGTTGGTTTGTTAGTCTTGTTAAAGAGGTCTTTCAGGGCCAATTAAAGATACCCCATGGGTGGTATAGTCGAGTCAGAACACATGTTTGAATGTATTCATTAAAGAACGACCAAAAGTTGTATTTAACAATTAAAACACGGATGGTTGAACGCTGGTTTATAACACGGACGATTTGAACGATTTGGACGAATGTTTTCAAACGATGTCACACAACGAGGTTTACTTAAAGATATAAACCATACAATGTTTACTTTCAAAGATGATTTACTACTTGGTTTTACAAAGATAAATGTTTTCAGTCAAGATTCATAGCTACAATGGTTTTGGTTTACTTATATCATCTTTACATAATGCAATATCAAATACTTTGGATTTCAAGGTACATACTCGACAACTCTCGTAGTTGGTCGAGGTATTGCAATATGGATTCAAAGCCAAGAATTTGACATACAAAACCTATGTACTCGCTGGCATTTTTATGCTGACTATTTTTCACATATGTTTCAGGTTCTATGTTGTGAAGATTGTTGATTGCTTGCTACACATAGGATGGACGCGGGCCTTAGTTTTCACAACCCGACCACGTAGAACATCAAATCGTGGCGGAAACGTCGGGGAGTGTTGTAACATAATTTATTGTCTCACAACCATGGCATACAAAGTTATATTTTATTTATCAAACAAGAGTGTTACATCATCTCAAAACAAGAAATAAAGAGTTCAGAACATAATTAAACTAGTTCTATCTTTATTATAAGTCTCTAAGGCACAGGTCCGCCCTAGTGTCACGATCATCATCCTAAGCGACTGCTCCTGAAAACACATGTGAAAATAGGTACGTTAGCATAAAAATGCCTGTGAGATACATAGGTTTTGTGAAATAGGATTCATGGCTTATAAGTTTAGAAAAAAAAAGTTGTTTAGCAAAAGTCAGTCATGAACCTTGTAAATTGTTTTGTTTTGTAAATCATTTAAAAAGCGATAAGATCAGATGATATGTATACATAAAAGAATAATACATAGTTAAATGAATAACCAAGTAAAATGAGTTGTATAAAATAAGTTGTTTGTAAAGCAATGCCTTGTGAAAGCTATGTTATTTGTATAGAATGTTATATGTCTAAATTTAAATGATTCAAATAACGCTATAATATGTAATACCATACAAGCACTTATATATAGGAAGTACCAGCGGCGTATCCACCATGCTTGTATCATATTACACACGTCTCGTTACTTAGATCACTTAAACAAACCACCAATGTATAAAGTCCATGTTTAAACCAATTGTCAAAAAGTCCTTGTATAAACCATGTCAAATGTTAAAAAGTCCAGATGTAGTCAAGTAATGTGTAACAAATGTTATGTATTGTAAGTAAAGTATTGTCACATAATCCACATGTAGAAATGTACAAAACAAAGTATTCTGAATATATCAAAAAGTTATGTTTTGCAAATTGAATGCGTGTTACATTGATACAAACATTTATGTGGTAAGTTAACGCATACATTCAAGCCTTGAGACAGTCGGATAACCCTAAGTCAAGGTTATCAAAAGAAATGTTTTCGGATTCAGTCATTCCTTACATCCAAACAAACCCGGGATGTTAGGAATGGGATTTGTCAAGTCCTATGGTACCACTACTTACTACCGAGCGGCGTAGCTAATGTTAATGAACGTATATAAGTCTCGTTTGTGCAAACCAAATGTTATAGCAATTGTATACATGTCATATGAAAACAATGTACTAAGTATGCTAAGTTAACATACAAAGCAGAAAAGTCATGTAAATCAATGTAATGTAAAACAATGTACTAAGTATGCACACAATGGACATACATAGCATGGAATGTAATGTAAAACGATGTACTAAGTATGCACACAATGGACATACATAGCATAAAATGTAATGAAATCATGTACTATAATGTACTAATGAACATAACAAGCATATGATATGAAAGCATGAAAAGCACGAAAGTAACAAGTAGTCACATGTGTTTCACCCCAAAACGTTTGGAAAACAGTAAAAGAGGGGTCTATGTACTCACCTGAGATTGCTTAGTAGTCCTTGAGTAACAACCAAACAATGCTAGAGATCACGGATATCAAACGTCACCTATTATAGGTAACTATGTTAATATACCAGACCTAAATCGGAGGATTGGATAGAATGAGGGTTCGTAAACCAAACGAGTATGGAGACTCGTGTAATATGGTTTAACAAAGCCTACATACTAAAATGAAACCTAACCTAAGTGCTTACGACTCATAACGACCCGTCCAGGTAGCTTATGCTACTTTAACGCGTCGTTCGCGTAAAACGCGTTCGGGATGACTAACTAGTCCTATGAAAAGTAAAATATGCCTCAACATGTCTAATATTGTTGCCAAATCAGTTTAGATACCAAAAGTTATGTTACATATGTTTAAAATGAATTTTGGCATCAAAGGGGTATTTTGGTAATTTACCTAAGGCATATAAACTACCTATCATACAACTACTTAAACGAAGCGACCATAAGGTATAACCTCGGAAGGTTACTCCCTATATACTATGGTCACCTAATGTGTTTGGTCGAATCCTAATGATCAACCAAATGGGTCGGGTTCGAAGGTATAGGCGATTTATTAGATCGCTTACCCTTACGACCCTAGACAACGTGGTAATCAGTAGGCATAGTCACAAGGTACTATAACCATCGTGATTACGCTCACGTTGCGAAGTTCAAATGAACTTCGCATGGACCATAAACTGGTCAATGCAGAAAGTCAAACAAAGTTTGACTTTCGGACTCGAAAAGCAATAAAAGAACGAAGGAATACTTACAAAGGGTCCCCGAAAGCTAATCTTGATCCAAGTAGCTCAGGTATGAAACAATGGTTTCAACTTAGAGCTTCTCAAATCAAATTTTGTGGGTTTTGCAAGAAGGGGGGGTTGGGTATTTATAGTGTTCGGAGAGCCATTAAGATCGTTTCTTGGAAACCGTGCTTTGATCTTGGCCATACACCTCAAGAACATGGTTTTACAAAACCATTTAAGCCCCTAGTATTGAGAAATACCATGTGCAAGGTGGTTTTGTGGGTAATAGAGCTGTTAACAGCCTGTTTAAACAAATTTTGCTGATCTGAAAGGGCCTCGCGTGACGCCAAGGGGGCTAGGTGTCATGCTAAGGTCCTTCTGATCAGCAACAGTTTCCAAAGTTTCCATTTCAGTCCCCGTTGTGTATTAAGGCCATTTTCGACATGTTTAAGGCTCGTTAAGCCAACGTTAAGGCCCTAAAATGATGCCTAAACATTGTGGTCATGAAACATGCTTAAAAATATGCCGGATGTTGGTTCGTTTGGTCGTATGATCGCGATGTTCGGTTAATTACGACGGAATGCGCATAAGTGCGAAAAACGATCCAAATTGCGTGACGAATGGATTTTTCTTATGCCAAACACTAAAATAAAATATTTTAGTGCTTACATAAATTTTTGGATGTCGGGATGTATTCAGAACGTAAGTTATGCGCGAAAGTGCAAACTTATGCACTTTTTGACACTTTTAGTCCCTGAATGAGCCAAAAGTTAATTTTAGCACACCGAACCCCTCAAAGCCTATTTCTAAGCTATGTAAAGGATATTTATGGTATGTTTAACTTATGTTCATGTTCTGGAATGTCTGTTACTGTTCAAATTGGCATACTTTCGGAGTTTGTCAAATTTAGTCCCTATAGGCGAATTAACTTGTTTTTGCCATACCAAAGCCTTCAAAACTTATTTCTAAGTTATGTAAAGGTTATTTAATGTATGTTAAGTATATGTTGATGTTCCGGAGTATTTTTCGCATTAAACTGATTACGTTTACGCACCAGTTTGCTTATAATTCTCCAGAAAGCGATATAGAGTTTGAAATTGAATAAAAGTCAAAACATGAAAAGTGTAAAACACAACCAAACAAACATTGGGATCAAATAACATTGTTTTATTGATAATTGAACTGTTCATAATGATTACAATCACAGATGTTACAGTCTCCCCTACTTGTGGAAATTTCGTCCCGAAATTTATTTAGAGGAAACTCGTGGGAAAAGATGCGGATATTTCGCCTTCATTTGATCTTCGCATTCCCAATTAAACTCGGGTCCACATTTAGATTCCCAGCGAACCTTAACCAAAGGAATGCGCTTGCGTTTGAGCCACTTGACTTCTCGTTCCATGATTTCCACTGGCTTCTCAACAAATTTCAGTGTTTTATTAACACGAATTTCGTTAAGCGGTATGTGGAGGTTCTCATCAGCTAAACACCTCTTGAGATTGGACACGTGAAAGGTTGGATGAACATTTCCAAGCTCAGGAGGTAACTCAAGTCTGTAGGCTACCTTACCGATTCTTTCGACGATCTTGAATGGTCCAACGTATCTAGGTGCAAGTTTTCCTTTCTTTCCAAATCTGATCACACCTTTCCAAGGTGAGACCTTAAGTAATACACGATCACCGACTTGAAAATCCAAGGGCTTGCGTTTTGGGTCCGCGTAACTCTTTTGACGGCTTCTAGCTATCTGAAGGTTATCACGAACTTTCTTAATCTTATCAGTTGTCTCTAAAATGAGGGCATGTCCAGTAAGCTGAGCCTCGTCGATCTCATTCCAGCAGACTGGTGAACGACATTTTCGACCATAGAGAGCCTCAAAAGGAGCCATGTTGATGCTGGAGTGATAACTGTTGTTATAGGAGAATTCAATCAACGGAAGATGTGAATCCCAACTACCACCAAAATCGATCACACAAGCTCTAAGCATATCCTCCAGAGTCTAGATTGTTCTTTCAGATTGATCATCCGTTTGCGGATGATAAGCTGTGCTCAGATTAAGTTGGGTCCCCATAGCAGATTGCATGGTTCTCCAAAAATGAGAAGTGAAACGAGCATCTCTGTCAGAAATGATGTTCAAAGGAACACCATGTCGAGCTACAATTTCATCCACATAGATTTTAGTAAGCTTGTCAGCAGAAAAATCCTCACGGATTTGCAAGAAATGCGCGGACTTAGTAAGACGATCAACAACTACCCAGATGGCATCATGACCTTTCTTTGTGCGCGGAAGTTTGGTAATGAGATCCATAGTAATGTTTTCCCATTTCCAAACTGGGATCTCTGGTTGCACCAATAAACCAGAAGGACGCTGATGTTCAGCCTTAACCTTAAGGCACGTAAGGCATTTTGATACATATAAGGCAATGTCTTTCTTCATACCAGGCCACCAATACTGAATACGAAGATCCTTATACATTTTATCTGAGCCAGGAAGAACAGAATAACGAGACTTATGGGCTTCATCCATAAGTAAGGTGCAAAGGTTATCTAGGCTTGGGACCCACAAATGGTCCATGAAGTAATACGATCTATTGTCCTTCAGTTCCAGATCAGGTGTTATGTGATAAGGAAATTCCTTATCCATCAAACCTTGTGAAACACAAGATTGTTGAGCCTGAGAAATGCGTGCTTTGATATTGGATCGAGCTTGAATAACAGATTGAACAAGAACACAATGAAGCTTAGTACGTTCCTTGCGACTCAAAGCATCGGCCACGACATTCTCCTTACTAGGATGGTAACGAATTTCGCAGTCATAGTCGTTTAGAAGCTCGACCCAACGTCGTTGCCTCATGTTGAGTTCTTTCTGATTGAAGATATGCTGAAGACTTTTGTCATCCATGAAAATCACACATTTTGTACCGTACAAATAGTGTCTCCAGATCTTGAGAGCGAAGACAACTGCACCCAACTCAAGATCATGAGTGGTGTAGTTCTTTTCATGCACCTTCAACTGCCTCGATGCATATGCTATGACTTTGTTTCTTTGCATCAGAACACTGCCAAGACCCAATTTAGATGCATCGCAATAAACGACGAAATCATCATTGCCCTCAGGCAAGGTCAGAACAGGCGTGTCGCAAAGTTTTTGTTTCAAAGTCAGAAACGCTTCCTCTTGCTTGAATCCCCAATCAAAGGGTTTGTTCTTCTGACTTAGAGCAGTTAGAGGAACTGCAATCTTTGAGAAGTTTTCAATGAAGCGGCGGTAATAACCCGCAAGACCAAGAAAAGAACGAACTTCAGTAGGAGTAGAAGGTGTATCCCAATCCTTAATCGCACTGATCTTGGAGGGATCTACATGAATACCTTGTTCGTTGACAATATGTCCTAAGAATTGAACCTCTTTAAGCCAGAATTCACACTAGGAGAATTTGGCGAAAAGTTGCTCTTTCTTTAGGAGTTCCAAAGTAAGACGAAGATGTTGCTCGTGATCGGCTCGCGTCTTAGAGTATATCAAAATGTCATCAATAAAAACAATGACGAACTGATCCAAATAAGGCTTGCAGACCCTATTCATTAAGTCCATGAAAATAGCAGGAGCATTAGTCAAACCGAATGGCATGACTGTGAACTCATAATGCCCATAACGAGTGCGGAACGCTGTCTTGGGAATGTCTTCTTCATGCACCTGAAGTTGATGTATCCCGATCGCAGATCAATCTTTGAAAAATAAGAAGCACCTTGTAACTGATCAAAGAGATCATCGATGCGAGGTAGGGGATATCGATTCTTGATGGTAAGCTTGTTAAGCTCATGATAATCGATACACATCCTAAAAGATCCATCCTTCTTCTTGACAAAAAGAACGGGAGCACCCCAAGGTGAAAAGCTAGGACGAATAAAACCTTTGTCAGAGAGCTCCTAAAGCTGCTTAGAAAACTCTTGCATCTCAGACGGTGCAAGACGATATGGAGCTCTGGCAATGGGGTTTGCACCAGGTACGAGATCAATACGGAACTCGACTTGGCATGCAGGAGGTAGACCAGGTAACTCTTCAGGGAATACTTCAGAATAATCCCGAACAACAGGAATATCTTGAATAGATTTACCTTTGCCTTTATCTGCTGTGACATGTGCCAAGAAGGCCACATAATTCTTTCACAGATACTTCCGAGCTTTAAAACAAGACATCAGTTTGAGACCACCGGCAGGTTTCTCACCACGAACCTGTAGGATCTCGCCTGTCGAAAGCGGCACACGAACAATCTTCTCAAAACAAACTACCTCCGCGCGATGCTTGGCTAACCAATCCATACCCACAATAACGTCGAAGCTTCCAAGTTGTATAGGCGTGAGGTCAATAGGAAAAAGATGGTCGTTAAGGTTCAACTGGCAGTTGCGAAGAACAGAATCAAGAACAATCGGTTCACCACTAGCAACTTCTACTGTCAAGGGTTTTCCTAGTTTCGTTCTAGACACGCGAAGTAATGGCTCAAAAGATAATGACACAAAACTCTTATCGGCACCCGAATAAAAAAGAACAGATGCAGGCTTCTTATTAACAAAGAACGTACCGTTCACCACTTCATTGTCCGCTTGTGCCTCTTGTGCATTCATGTTGAAGACTCGACCTCGAGCCTGAGCCTGATTCTGATTTGGATTTGCGTTAGCTAGTCTTGGGCACCGGTTTCTGTAGTGGGTTAGATCCCCACAATTGTAGCACGAACCAGGAGGAAAATGAGGTCGTGCAGCTTGACCTTGTTGCTGAGCAAGAGGCTGAGCAACTTGTTGGGCTTGGTTCTGAACTGCCTGATTCTGGTTAACAGGAATGCGACAAGTAGCGGCAAGATGACCAATTCTCCCACAGTTAGTGCAATGACGACATTGGAGATGTGGTAGGTTATGGCCATTACACCTGTTGCACAAAGGTGCATTGCCAAGATAAGCCTTCTTGGCTAGTGGTTGCGCAGGCTGATTTGGTGCAGCTTGAGCCTGTGTAGTAACGGCTTAGTTTTGGGAAGCCTTTCGCTTCCTAGAACCCTTTGAGGAACCAGAATTATTTCCCTTCTTGTTTTGACCTTTCTTGCTATCTTCTTTGTCAGATGCCTGCTTCTTACCCTTGTCACCCTTTTTGTGCAGTTTTCCCTTTCGAACCGGCGACTCAGTCAATGTCGCTACTAACTCGATCGCCTGACGGAGTGTGGTAGGGATACTACCAGTAATGATGTCTTGCACTGAGTCAGGTAGGCCGTCGATGTACCTTTTGATAGCCTTGTCGAGTGGGGTAACCATAGTCGGGCAAAGCAGACTCAACTCCTCAAATCTATCAGTATACGCCCTGTGCTCGCCACTATCTTGTTTCAAGTCATCAAACTCTCTCTCCAAAGCTCGCTGTTCATGACGAGGACATAACTCCCTCATCATAAGGGCCCTAAGTTCAGCCCATGTCTGTGCTAGAGCAACTTCTGCACCACGATCTCTCATAACCCCGTTCCACCACGTAAGAGCCCTTTTCTGAAACACACTCGAAGAAAACTCGACCTTGCGATTTTCAGGACACTGCACGTGATGGAAAGTATTCTCAATGCTCTCGAACCATTGAAGAAGCCTAGTCGCTCCCTCAGAACCACTAAACTTGAGTGGTTTAGCCGAGTTAAAATCCTTGAATTTGCATGGAGCATTGTTGTTGTTGTTGGCTTGGTTCCATTGAGCAAAGAGGTTTGGGAATTGAGCAGCCATTTGCTGCGCAATAATTTCTGCCAGTTCGGCAGTCGCTATCTGGTTTTCGCGTCGAGGAGGCATTCTAAAAGAGGAAACATGAAAGGAAACGAGTGAGATGATTGGATGAAGAGAATGAGATGAAACAAAATCAACAAAAGCAAAGATGGTGGTCATTTGTCCGCATCACAAAGCAAACAAACGACACAAAGTGACTAATCAAAGTAAATGGGTCAAAAATAATGTATCGCGAAGACATGCTCGCCTATAAGTGAACACTCACCCCAAGAGTTCCCAGGTAAGAGTGAGTGGTCCGATTATGTGGATTTGTACGAACACTCTAGCCGTAGACAGAAAACACAGGGTACAGGCATTCACTCTTCCAGTTTGCACGTGTTCATACTATTTAGAAACCAAAACTTTGACGAGATTTTGAAAATTTTGAAAGGCACAAGGCCAAAAATCAAACTGGAAGGGTTCAAAACCTTACAACAGAGGGTTCAAAACCAAGTAATCAATCATCCAAAAACAGATGATTAATTTTCAAAGTGGATTCGAACTTGATGTTCCCGTTGTGGTTATCACCTAAGGATAGGTGAAGTGCTTGTTTTAAAATCTAAACACAAGATAACTTGTGTTGGGGTCCTAGAAAGGTTATAGTCTAGGTCAAAGCATTACTAATAACCTAATTCCCTATAACCATTGGCTCTGATACCAACTTTTCTGTCACACCCTGACCACGTAGAACATCAAATCGTGGCGGAAACGTCGAGGAGTGTTGTAACAGAATTTATTGTTTCACAACCATGGCATACAAAGTTATATTTTATTTATCAAACAAGAGTGTTACATTGTCTCAAAACAAGAAATAAAGAGTTCAGAACATAATTAAACTAGTTCTATCTTTATTTTAAGTCTCTAAGGCACAGGTCCGCCCTAGTGTCACGATCATCATCCTAAGCGACTGCTCCTGAAAACACATGTGAAAATAGGTACGTCAGCATAAAAATGTCTGTGAGATACATAGGTTTTGTGAAATAGGATTCGTGACTTATAAGTTTAGAAAAAA
Organism: Helianthus tuberosus; assembly: GCA_030545235.1. NCBI lineage: Eukaryota > Viridiplantae > Streptophyta > Magnoliopsida > Asterales > Asteraceae > Helianthus > Helianthus tuberosus. Next base: position 19,537 of record JARYGA010041668.1, read on the forward strand.
AAAGTTGTTTAGCAAAAGTCAGTCATGAACCTTGTAAATTGTTTTGTTTTGTAAATCATTTAAAAAGCGATAAGATCAGATGATATGTATACATAAAAGAATAATACATAGTTAAATGAATAACCAAGTAAAATGAGTTGTATAAAATAAGTTGTTTGTGAAGCAATGTCTTGTGAAAGCTATGTTATTTGTATAGAATGTTATATGTCTAAATTTAAATGATTCAAATAACGCTACGATATGTAATACCATACAAGCACTTATATATAGGAAGTACCAGCGGCGTATCCACCATGCTTGTATCATATTACACACGTCTCGTTACTTAGATCACTTAAACAAACCACCAATGTATAAAGTCCATGTTTAAACCAACTGTCAAAAAGTCCTTGTATAAACCATGTTAAATGTTAAAAAGTCCAGATGTAGTCAAGTAATGTGTAACAAATGTTATGTATTGTAAGTAAAGTATTGTCACATAATCCACATGTAGAAATGTACAAACCAAAGTATTCTGAATATATCAAAAAGTTATGTTTTGCAAAGTGAATGCATGTTACATTGATACAAACATTTATGTGGTAAGTTAACGCATACATTCAAGCCTTGAGACAGTCGGATAACCCTAAGTCAAGGTTATCAAAAGAAATGTTTTCGGATTCAGTCATTCCTTACATCCAAACAATCCCGGGATGTCAGGAATGGGATTTGTCAAGTCCTATGGTACCACTACTTACTACCGAGCGGCGTAGCTAATGTTAATGAACGTATATAAGTCTCGTTTGTGGAAACCAAATGTTATAGCAATTGTATATATGTCATATGAAAACAATGCACTAAGTATTCTAAGTTAACACAAAGCAGAAAAGTCATGTAAATCAATGTAATGTAAAATAATGTACTAAGTATGCACACAATGGACATACATAGCATGAAATGTAATGTAAAACGATGTACTAAGTATGCACACAATGGACATACATAGCATAAAATGTAATGAAATCATGTACTATAATGTACTAATGAACATAACAAGCATATGATATGAAAGCATGAAGAGCACGAAAGTAACAAGTAGGCACATGTGTTTCACCACGAAACATTTGGAAAACAGTAAAAGAGGGGTCTATGTACTCACCTGAGATTGCTTAGTAGTCCTTGAGTAACAACCAAACAATGCTAGAGATCACGGATATCAAACGACACCTATTATAGGTAACTATGTTAATATACCAGACCTAAATCGGAGGATGGGATAGAATGAGGGTTCGTAAACCAAGCGAGTATGGAGACTCGTGTAATATGGTTTAACAAAGCCTACATACTAAAATGAAACCTAACCTAAGTGCTTACGACCCGTCTAGGTAGCTTTTGCTACTTTAACGCGTCGTTCGCGTAAAACGCGTTCGGGATGCCTAACTAGTCCTATGATAAGTAAAATATGCCTCAACATGTCTAATATTGATGCCAAATCAGTTTAGATACCAAAAGTTATGTTACATATGTTTAAAATGAATTTTGGCTTCAAAGTGGTATTTTGGTAATTTACCTAAGGCATATAAACTACCTATCATACAACTACTTAAACGAAGCGACCATAAGGTATAACCTCGGAAGGTTATTCCCTATATACTATGGTCACCAAATGTGTTTGGTCGAATCCTAATGATCGACCAAATGGGTCGGGTTCGAAGGTATAAGCGATTTATTAGATCGCTTACCCTTACGACCCTAGACAACGTGGTAATCAGTAGGCATAGTCACAAGGGACTATAACCATCGTGATTACACTCACGTTGCGAAGTTCAAACGAACTTCGCATTGACCATAAACTGTTCAATGCAGAAAGTCAAACAAAGTTTGACTTTCGGACTCGAAAAGCAATAAAAGAACGAAGGAATACTTACAAAGGGTCCCCGAAAGCTAATCTTGATCCAAGTAGTTCAGGTATGAAACAATGGTTTCAACTTAGAGCTTCTCAAATCAGATTTTTTGGGTTTTGCAAGAACGGGGGGTTGGGTATTTATAGTGTTCGGAGAGCCGTTAAGATCGTTTCTTGGAAACCGTGCTTTGAGCCCCTAGTATTGAGAAATACCATGTGCAAGGTAGTTTTGTGGGTAATACAGCTGTTAACAGCCTGTTTAAACAACTTTTGCTGATCTGAAAGGGCCTCGCGTGACGCCAAGGGGGCTAGGTGTCATGCTAAGGTCCTTCTGATCAGCAACAGTTTCCAAAGTTTCCATTTCAGTCCCCGTTGTGTATTAAGGCCATTTCCGACATGTTTAAGGCTCGTTAAGCCAACGTTAAGGCCCTAAAATGATGCTTAAACATTGTGGTCATGAAACATGCTCAAAAATATGCCGGATGTTGGTTCGTTTGGTCGTACGATCGCGATGTTCGGTTAATTACGACGGAATGCGCATAAGTGCGAAAAATGATCCAAATTGCGTGACGAATGGATTTTTCTTATGCCAAACACTAAAATAAAATATTTTAGTGCTTACATAAATTTTTGGATGTCCGGATGTATTCAGAACGTAAGTTATGCGCGAAAGTGCAAACTTATGCACTTTTTGACACTTTTAGTCCCTGAATGAGCCAAAAGTTTATTTTAGCACACCGAACCCCTCAAAGCCTATTTCTAAGCTATGTAAAGGATATTTATGGTATGTTTAACTTATGGTCATGTTCCGGAATGTATGTTACTATTCAAATTGGCATACTTTCGCAGTTTGTCAAATTTAGTCCCTATAGGCGAATTAACTTGTTTTTGCCATACCAAAGCCTTCAAAACTTATTTCTAAGTTATGTAAAGGTTATTTAAGGTATGTTAAGTATATGTTGATGTTCCGGAGTATTTTTCGCATTAAACTGATTACGTTTACGCACCAGTTTGCGTATAATTCTCCAGAAAGCGATATAGAGTTTGAAATTGAATAAAAGTCAAAACATGAAAAATGTAAAACACAACCAAACAAACATTGGCATCAAATAACATTGTTTTATTGATAATTGAACTGTTCATAATGATTACAAGCACAGATGTTACATTAGTGACTTAAAACTTGAAAGGCGATTATTGTATTTATTTGGTTTATATCAAAACAATATGTCTATTAATGAAATAAAACAAAACTTCAATTACCATGTGTTGTGAAAAAATGATTCTGTTACGACACTCCCTGATGTTTCCGCCACGGTTTGTTGTATTACGCGGTCGGGTGTGACAGAAGAGTTGGTATCAGAGCTCATGGTTATAGGGAATTAGGTTATTAGTAATGCTCTTGACCTATTCTATAACCTTCCTAGGACCCTAACGCAAGAAATTTGCGTTTTGATTCTTAATACCATACCAATCACCTATCCTTAGGTGATTAACAAAAACAAAATACAATTCATTCTCTCGAGTCAAATTTTTTCAAAACATCACAAGAAATCATCTATCCTTAGATGATTTGTTATAGGCTTTTAAGCCTTAGGTGTTTTCAAAATCTCGTCAAAGTTTGGGTCTTTATAATGTGAACACATGCAATCAGGAAGGGTGGGTGCCTGTACCTCGAGTTTTCTGTCTAAGGCTAGAGTGTTCATACAAATACGTAGTATTGGACCAATCACTCTTTCCTGGGAACTCTTGGGGTGAGTGTCCACTTATAGGCTAAAGGATGTCTTCGCGATACATTATTATGACCTGTTGGTGCATATTTGTGACAACAGCTTAGATTTGGTCTTTGGATATCTTGTAATTAGTTAAACGACAAACAGTTAGCGGGTTTAGCTTTGTATTAGTGGAATAATAGAGTTGGGGCTAAACAAAACCCACATTGGGTCTAGGGGGACGAATTGGGCTTTGCCCATGTAGGAAACCTTAGCCCAAGTAGCAACCTTGTGTTATATAAAGAAGGCTTGTCTTTAGGGTTTAGGTTAATCAGCCAGAACAGTGTTTGTGAGGAATTTCGTGAGAGACATAGAGCTTTGACGAAATTTGTGTTTGTTAGGGTTTGGATTGATTGTAATTCAGTTTGATTGATAATCAATAGAAACCCGGTTTGAAAGTGATTTCTGTTTCTACTCATTCTGCTATATTCTGATCAAGAGGATTCCGCACTCTTGATTAGTTTGACAATTCTGTGAAAGATCCATACATCAAGGGGACCTATAATTGGATTCGTCTTTGCAAACTAAGATAAAATATTGGTTTATCTTTAAATTTGAAAAAGACTAATGGTTTTTCGAGATACTTTTTTGTGTTGCTAAATAGATTGATGCAGTTATCAAAATGAAGTGCAGAATACAAGTAAAGTGCATATTAAGAGTGATGTGAACAACGTGTGAAGATGCATGGTAGGATCCTTGTAGGTCCCCTATTCGTATGGATCTTTCACAGAATTGTCTTTCCAATCAAGAGTGTGGAATCCTCTTGATCAAAATATCACAGAAACAAGTAGAAAACAGAAACAGCAAATCACTTTCAAACTGGATCTTTATCGATTATCTATGAAACTGATTACAATCAATCAAGATCCCTAACCAACTAACAATTTCGTCCAAACCCTAAAGCTCTCACGAAATTGCTCTCAAACAATGTTCTGGCTGATTCACTGATTAACCTCAACCCTAAAGCCTAACCTTGTTTATATAACACAAGGTTACTACTTGGGCTTGGTTAAACATCATGGACTACGAATTGGACAGGCCCAATTCACCCCCATCACCCTAATTGGGTTTTGTTTAGCCCAAACTCTATTAACTCACTAATACAAAGCTAAACCCGATAACTGTTTATCGTTTATCTAATTACAAGATATCCAAAGACCAAATCTAAGCTGTTGTCACAAACATGCACCAACAAACTCCCCCTTGACAATAGCTTCATAAAATAACTTTGTCTTCAGTCATCTTGCAATCTTCATGTAGTCTTGCACTGTCTTTGGTCTTTGGATAGCTTCAGCTTCAATAGCTTCTGTCAGCAACAGACTCCCCCTAAGCTGATGCATCCAATCACCAAATCTTCAAAAACTTTAGCGTTTGAGTAAACTCCAGTTCAGCATTTGAATAGCAATCTTCAAACTCTTCAACTTTGTCTGCAATGTAGAAAGGAGGTTCTACCATGCATCCAATCAAACTCTCATCTTCACAGCAACTCATCACTTTAACTTCTCAGCAACATACTTCTTCAATCTGTTTACTATAAAACAAACATCTCGAGAAACCATAAGAATTTTTCAACACAGTTAAATAAATTATTATTTTTCAAGAGATTTGTTAAACTGTATAACAAATCAAACACGCAAAACTTTTTAATCACACACCCTATAACCCGCATGATTTAAAATTTTGAACTCACTTTCTAACACCGTCTCCCCCTATCAGTAACAATTCCTCCAAGAATAACAGTTTTCCGTACGTTAAGAATTTTAAACATAAAAAGACACTATTTTTGGATTTTTAAATTTTTCTGAAAGCAAATAAATAACAAAAGCAATAAACACTCTATTTTTGTGAGAATCACTGGTAAGAAGATCATATCAGCACAATCAAACTGTTTCACACTTGTAGTTAATTATTTATTTAATTTTTCATGAAAAGCAGTTCAAGACGATTACCAGTATGTTTGTCCTCTTAAACAAAATGCATGAACATTTCAAGTACCATTACCGTATGATACGTTAAGGTAATTTTATTACTGATATACTAGTGTGTCCCACTTCAGGATATACCCCCACGATCTAGGTATGCACAAAGATTCATCGTAGTAGGTGAGTATACTGATGTCATCCTTTAAGATATCCTGACAGTGCCTAGGTCTGCATATAATCTGTTTTATCATGTTTTAATTGCTTAAAAATGAACACCCAAATAAATACTAATCAAATCCTGGAAATATAAACAACACACTCTATCATGCAAGTATCTTCCCTACCACATATTTCACAAGTCCAATCCAGATTTCTGAAATCTTAACTGGGAATAGGTTGAGAAGAGAACATAATAGATCTTTAGGAGAGATGGTATAATATACAGATCAAATGAGTTTTTCTCAATTTGATATAGGTTTATTGGGTTTCATTTGGGCACTTGAGGGCCTCTTTCGGGTGTATTAGATCTATAGCGTGACAACGTACAGCTAGGTCAGCATGTATCTGGATGCAGCAGAAGCTGTCGTTGCCTAGCACCTCCAGGTCAGCATATATCTGGATGCAGCAGAGGAGGTACACGACTTTTTTCAGAGAAGATTTCAGAATCAGATCAAAATTGTGTGTATCGGGACAACATACAGACATTCAAATAGAAATGAGCTAATTCCAAGTGACTTTCTTTCCTGGGGTCATGTACAATTTTAGTTCTGAACAGAAGTACAGTCAAGATATCCCCAGATGAAATAACAGTATAAAGACCCAAAACTTCAGATTTTGGCAATCTATCAACGCAAGATTTAAGGTCATTAAACCATACACCACTGATGTGTTCCCCACTCATACACAGTTCATTTATATTTATATCACATTGGTAAGTTGATTATTTCATGCTTTTTGCCTACTGGTACATCATATAATGAAGCTGCTATCACACTTAAGCAATTTAATTTCATTTCAGTGTGACAGTCTAACTTGCCGATGTACTATCATTTCTTCTTTTTCACACAGTGATAACTCATTTTTGATTTTCTATTTTTTATGTTTTTGATTTTTTCAATTTTTTTTTTATTTTTGATTTTTAAGAAAAGCAGTAAACTATTTACAAAAATTCTTATGAAAAACCAGTTATTTAGGATTCCTAATCCCGTTGAGTTCGACTAAGTGTTCAAAGCGAGCCCTGTCAAAAGCTTTAGTATAAAGATCTGCCAGGTTATCTAGTGTGTCGACTCAGCACTTTGAACTTCAATTTAAATCAATCAATATAAATATATCAACAATCTCACATCCCCCTTCACATGCCTGAAGCAGCCATTATCAACATAAGTTGATAATCCTCCTTAGCAGCTCCTGCACACACCAACTAAGAAATTAGTTAGATTGGGGGACCCAAGCCTTAATGGTCTTGGGTCGTCCAAATTTACCAACTACTGGAACATCCATCCAATATCCATTACTCCTAACTGGAGTCTTGGATCTCAGACCTGTTGATGTAAATGGGTTTTGATTTCCATAAGGTCTATGGTCCTGAGGGTTCCTATATGTATTTGGACTATTTCACCTTTGAAAATTTTGATTTTGATACCTTAAATTTTGATTCCAAGAAGCATTATTGTTGTAATTTCTAAAGCCATTGTTATAAAAAGTTCGACCACCATTATTTTGGTATCGATTTTGATATTGACCTTGACTTCTGAAATTATTTGAATATCCATTAAAATTGTTCATTCTAGGTGAACTGCTTCTAGGTCTCTCGTATCTGCCTGATGGAGATCTAGGCTAAAATCTTGGTTGATTTCTTTGAAAACGAGGAACTTGTGGAGTTCCTTTTTCAGCCTTATCTACATCAACAGCAACATTTTCTGGTTGCTTAGGAGCAGATTTCTTTTGAGAATTTGAGCCTTTCTCCTCACTATCACCTTCCTTCACTGGTAATTTCCCTCTCTGTTTTTCACTAAGTTTTGCTTCACTCTTTTAGTTAGGACAGCAGCTTGCTACATGTCCCTTGACGTGACATTTGAAGCACAATCTCTTTCTCGAAGACTTCTTAGCTGGAGTCCCCGAGGTAGATCCCTTATCAGATGGTGATGATCCCTTAGATGAACCTTGTTCAGTTTGCTTTATTTCAGATTTTTCTATGCTCTTATTTTTAGCAAACTCTACATTTGATTCATTTTCAATAACAGCAGTTTCGTTTTTCATATCACTACCTTGAACAAAATTAATCTTTTTAACAAAAGCATGATTTTTATTCTTTGGCGGTGAATTTTTCCTTTTCAAATCATCACTCTCAGATCCATCACCTTTACTTGATGTGGATGCGAAACTACTAGGTGTAGATGCCATAAAGTCTGCTAGCTCATTTTCACTAGGCAGGAATGAATAGTCATGACTAAGAGGAGGTGGAACTTCATTAAAGCCATGGAAGCCCACACTGGTCTTGTCATTACTCTTCTTTAACCCACCCATCATGTGTTTCATTACAAAAGACGAATCTCTGAATTGACCTAATTTCTTTTCAAGTTCAACAATTTTAAGTTGTGCAACTGACAACTCATTGCATTTTTCAGAAATCTCTTTTGTTTTCTCAGCCATCATGTCATGAGCTAAGTCTATGACTTGAAGTTTTTCATTTAATTTGCAAGTTAAAGCTTCAATTTCAGCTTCACAACCTTTTATCTTCTTCAAGTATGACGATTCATTTCTTTTAACAAAAAAATTTGCTTCTTTTATGTTAGACATCTCACTTACCAGACTTTGGTTTTGTGTTGTCAACCTGGCAACCTCACCATGTAATTCACGACATCTCAAACATACTGAATTAGATTGTACCTCTTTCTCATGAACTTCTGAGTTTTCATCAGCAACAACCTGTTCAGCTTCACTCTCTTTCTCTACTTTGGCATCCACTTTTGCTTCAACATTCTTCACTTCAGATTCAGCATCACTCACACTAGTTTCAGCCTCATCAACTGGCACTATCTCTGCCATGAATGCCTGAGTGGCACTCTCATTCCCCTGATATCGCTTTTGTAATGCATCCCACATATCCTTTGAATTAGTGTACTTGTTGAAGATATGCTTTATGCTATTAGGTAAGGACATTTTAATTGCAGCCAATGCTCTCTTTTCAGCGTCATACTTCCTTTTATCATCCTCTTTCATGTTCACATAGTCTGTTCTACGTTGTCTGCCCTCAAAATCGTGTGTTGGGTTTACATACCCATCTTCAATACAGATCCACATGCGTGCATCCTGAGATTCAATGAAGGATTTGAAACTGTCCTTCCATGTAAGATAATTCTCCACCTTCATCATCTTAGGTGCATTCAATTTTGTCATGTTCGACATTTTAACGCAAACAGACTGGTAAAACCGTACAAAATATCTCCGAAAACTGTGGTTACTAACTTACACCGTTAGAATCGTCTCAAAAAGACAAATCCAATGATATATAATGTCGAAAACCGTATTCGACATTATATTCCACCCTTTTAAATTTGCTGCTAAATTCGCTGGTCAACCAGATAATTTCCCTGGGTCTCAGTTAATTTCGCTGCTCAGTCAGTTAATTTCGCTGGTCACTTAATTGTCCAAATTCGCTGATCTGTTACTTGTTCAATTTCGCTGGCCAAAGTTCGCTGCTAATTTCGCGATTACGACTACTTGTAAAGTCGCCGAAAACCGTGATAATTTCGCTGTGGAAAATGATATGAAGAGTTCGAGCTTACTTGCTTAACCAAGTATTGCTAGCTAACTGATCTACAATGAATAAAAGTTTT
>JARYGA010041669.1:0-31869 GCA_030545235.1 Helianthus tuberosus
ACTTGTGGACGTTTAAATATGATGGGCAAATGACATGTGAATAACATATGCATCATATTTTTTTTGATACGATACGAAACCATACAATACTACATAAATGCTATGATACGCTATGATACGATTGGATACGATATGATAGTAATTGATATGATATGATATGACATACGATCGTGATATATCATATCATATCATCTCATCTGGTACTATATCATATTATATCATTTCATATCATATCAAATCAAATAACATTATCTCATGCTATCACTACTTCCCAAACCAGTAGTATTATAGAAGGAAAATTATTGTCATCCCAGAAAAAAAAAAATGAAAATAATAAATTTTAGCTTTTATTAAACAACCTACCAACTAATCCCGAAAATAAATAAATAAAAATATTTGTTAATTGTTATTGAATTTTTACGGACGTATCACCGATGTATAAAAAAATATTTTTATACTGCATGGATATTCAAATATAGATTACCAATGGACTGGACAGGAAATCCAAGAAAAAAAAAAAAGAAAACATTTTTTATAAGTTTTGGTTTTAAATTTGTCGACAAGAGTACAGTTAGATACTTAGTTTTTTCTTCTTATGGAGTAGGTTAGGAGTAAAGGACATAAGGTTTAACATTTTAAAATATCAAGTAAAAACTCATCAGTATTAAATATAAAGGTCACCACCTAAATTTTCTATACAAATTAAGTACAAAACTTTCAATTCACTCTATATCTATTTAAGATTCACTTAATATTAATTTGGTTAAGTAAGAAATATTATACAAAATAATACTATATTACAGTTTATGAAACCATATTATTGCATATCATATGTTATATTTTGTTGTGCTATATTACATTAGATAGTATTGTAGTATTTTGTATTTATTATGTTATGTTGTAGTGTATGATATTCTATTTCTTGTGATATGATATGATATAAATACTATGATACTATACGATATGGTATTATTTAATATGATATGATACGATACAGTAAGATATCGCATACTATTGGTAACGTATCATATTGTATCATGTCATATTATATATCGTAATATTTCATATCATATCACATAACATTATATCATGCTATCACTACTTCCCAAACAAGTATCACACAGAAGGAAAATTATGGTGATTGGAGAAACCAAAAATGGAAAAATAAATTTTAGTTTTTATTAGATAGCCTACCAACTAATCCCTAAAATAAATAAAAAAAATATTTGTTAATTGTTTTTGAATTTTTAACCGCGTCTTACTGATTTATAAAAGTATATTTTCTTAAACAATCGGTTTATGTCACTTTTTCCATAAAAAAGTATTGTTGTAGTATATACTTATTTGAAAGATAAAAAACGCTCAGTTTTGTTTTACAGTTTTATGGTGTAATTTAAAAAAATAAACACATTTATGTCACTTTTTTTCGGGTAAAAACGCTTGGTTTATTTAACTATTTTCAGTAAAAAAGACTTGTGGACGTTTAAATATGATGGGCAAATGACATGTGAATAACATATGCACCATATTTGATACCATACGATACCATATCATACAATACAATATTACATAAATGCTATGATACGATTGGATACGATATCATAGTAATTGATATGATATGACATACGATGGTCATGTATCATATCATTTCATCTAGTATTATATCATATCATTTCACATAACACTATCTTATGATATCACTACTTTCAAAACCAGTTCATAGAAGGAAAATTACCAAAAATGGAAAAACAAATTTTAGTTTTATTAGACAACATACCAACTAATAACTAAAATAAATAAAAAAAATATTTGTTAACTGTAGTTAGATTTTTACGGACGTACCACCGATGTATAAAAATATATTTTTATATTGTGTGGATATTCAACTGTAGATTACCAATGGACATGGACAGGAAATCCAAGAAAAAAAAAACATTTTTTATAAGTTTTGGTTTCTTGAAGGCAACACTTGCGTATGCGACAGTGTCTGTAGGCCATAGTTATGTGTTTAGCCGAGTAGGATTTGCAATTCAAAAGGGGGTGGCGGCGCAGCTTGTTGCCCGTCTACCAACCCATGATTTGTAATTTGCTCTAACCTTCTAATATATATTATTTGTTAATTTGTAAAAAAAAAAAAAAAGTTTTAAATCTGTCGCACAAGAGTTCAGTTTGATATTTAGTTTTTTTCTTTTTATAGATTAGGTTAGAGGTAAAGGACAAAAGGTTTAACATTTTAAAACATCAAGTAAAAACTCATCAATTTTAAAGATAAAGGACACCATCTGAAATTTTCTATACAAATTAATTACAAAACTTGTAATTCACTCTATATATATTTAAGATTAACTTAATATTAATTTGGTTATATAAGAAAATATTTTACAAAATTATACTATACTAAAATTTATGAAAACATATTATAGCATATCATATCTTATATTTTGTTGTGCTATATTACATTAGATAGTATTGTAGTGTATTGTGTAGGTCCGGCTAGGGGAGGATCTAGTCGCCTAATCCTTGTGTACAAACCAACCCGGTTGTGCGGAATCCAACCGGGAAAGCAAACCGAGATAGAACACGACAAGAACACGAGATGGACACCGAGACTCAACGATTAACACCAATGTATTAATACGTAAGAAAAGTCAGTTACAAATCAATGTTTACAAATGTATTTTGTAAACTCTCTCTCAAATCTCTCGGGTTCTCACTTGTGCGGTTCTCCTTCACCACCGAAAACACTCTTGTTTTCTGTCTCCTGTCCCTGTGTCTCTGTGTCCCCTTGCCGAAATCACCTTTGATTTCGGTATTAATATGTTGTGCGATTGAAGGTTCCGGCCCAGGAGAGAAGAAAGCCCAAAGTCTATTGGCCCAACATGCATACGGGGCCCAAGCTTTTACGTAAATCACATTTGGTGATTTCAAATGCTTAGCCAAGATAGTCAACATGATGACATCATCATGACATCATCATGATGATGTCATGATGATGTGGCAGCGGGAATAGGTTGCGGCTCTCCGTGCTTCGCGTGTCGAACTCTGGGGCGCACGACGGAGGAATGTCGTGACGTCGGGCTTGAGCCGAACCTAACTGGGTCGAACCGAACCGAGTTGAACCGAACCAAGTCGCGTCCACAAAATATGTACCAACAAACTCCCCCTTGGACGCTACTCGTGAGGTTCAACTTCCATATCTTCCATGTCGGAGGATCTTCAAAGTCTTCACGCGCCGTAAGCAGAAAGTGTATCAACAAACTCCCTTTTCATTTAGGTAGTGTGTCAATAAACTCCCCCTTTGATTATGCTTGTGAATCTTTTGACTTCAATGCTTGAGATCCTTGTGGTGTTGGTGATGGTCATCGGCAACTCGATCATCTTTATCATTTGAGTGCCTTCACGTCGTGTCTTCATTCCGAAGCTTGTCATCGACCATGTTCTCCTTGCCTTTAGAATCTGCACACGCAAGAAATCTAAACGCGTAATGAGAACAACTGCTTGGAATATAGTTTAAGATAAACAAATAACACACATGTGACCATATTTCAATCAACTACCGTCCGACAGTGTGAAAGTTTAACAAATTTATCAAATTAGATTTTTAACTTTCAAAACTTGCAAATTTTGACCGTTTATGAAGAATCAATCGATTTGGTTTTCAATCAGGTTTCAGGTAACGAAGACTCGAGATCCAACATCGTACGATCGAAAATAAGATAGAAATAAAATCTTTTTGGCTTTTAAAAAGTTTATATTAAAACACACCTAAAATCTTTTTGGAATTTTTCATTTTTCAAATGTAAAGACGAAAAGCAGTAAATAAATATATACAAAGATGCAGAAACTGAAAGCATTAAATAAATATTTACAGACATTCTTTTTGTGAGATTCGAGGGTAAGAGAATCATATCAGTGTACGGTCATGTCAAAACGCTCTTGATGTTCTTTTAGTTAACATTTAGATAAGCATCCTATAACGATTATCGGTATTGTTATCCACATAAGCTCAACTTATCAGATGTAATCATGGCGAGGGGATACGTTAAGGTATGATTTATACTTACCGACCGGTGTTCATCCACATCATGACACATTCCCGTATCAAGGTATGCACGAGGGTTCATCTTACCGGTGAGTATACCGATTATCATCTGTTTGACCGTATATGATGTGAGAAACTCACTTATTTTGATTGAAAACAAGCCCTATGTGATAGAATCACTTATTGATGAGGAACTTGATTTTCGATGCATGAGGGCACAGGAGCAAGTCCGTGAACAGGTCAGTACTTTCGTACAGCAGAGAGACGAACTTGACTCCCGGATGAATGTGATATATTATCACTTATTTGTTTGGACATGTGATTGTTGATCACTTATTGAGGTAGAATGCAATATGTACACGTATGTATGGTATCATGGAAGATCTAGACTTGCGTCCCCGTTATTTTTCGGTAAAAGATACAACCATGATACCCAGATGATAAGCAGCATAAAGACCGAATATCTCAGAACCTCGGCAATCTCTCAAACGAAATTTCGGTACTAAGACCATATGCCAATGAATGGTTCCCACCTGGTCTTCAGTCGATTTAAGATTTATATCACCCCGCACACTTTAAAATGATTGTGAGCCTACCGATACATCTTATATAGAGTTGCTTATCGTTTTTCATTTAAGGTTTAAAGAGGTTTAGACAGACCACTGATGTACTATCATTTTCTCTTTTGCTCGCCAGGAAACTCATTTTTTTTTCTATTGTTTTTGTGTTTTTGAAATTTTTCGATGTTTTTGGATTTTCAAATTTTGGATTTACTCCCCCTAAAAACAATAAACTAAGACAAATTTAAAACACAAAGGTATTTACAAAAATGATTTTCCGATGTTGGTTTTACTCTTGCTTGACCTTAATGCCGTTTACCAATAATAAATAGTCAAATCGTGATTTGTCAAATGCTTTGGTAAAAAGGTCGGCACGTTGGTCATCGGTGTGGACCACGACAACATTGATAAGTTTCATAATGAAACAATCACGTGTGAGGTGATATTCGAGATCAATGTGTCAGGTCAAAGAGTGCTACGAGAGGATAACAATTTATAAAGCAGCTTAAATATCGACAAGTATAGGAGAGATTAGAAATTTAAAACCGTATCCTGCAACTGCTTCTTGCATTGCTAGGAATCTGAGAGCTCTCCCAAACTGGATATCCACCAGGTGTGGATTTCAAAGTCGATTTAGTAGCTACTTCAATCCCTTCACAGCAACAAGATCAAAAACCTCTGGGTCCGGCTGGTCTTCCACATTGTACCAGCGAAGGTCTTTGTCTTTCTCTTTGAGAGGGAGTGTGCGGTTGTTCAATCCACGCCAAGGCATCCGCACACCCGGTGTAGTTTGATCAACCAACACATTTTCTTCAATCACACCGAAGAGAAAAGTACCCTACACGTTCATCTTGTGGACTTTGAACTTCTTGTGGAAGAAAAATCCATGAATCTTCGAAAAGCTTCAGACGTGCTACAGGCGCGAACTTTTCATTGGAATCTTTCATGTTGACCCGATCAAAAACCATAACAACCAAACTTTGGAACATTTTTCATCTTGTCGAATTTTTCAACTTCATTCAACCACATTCTTTCACCATCATTCCTTCATCGGAATGTTTGTCTTCTTATCTTTTTCCTTTCTTTTCTCATTTCTCTCCATCAAAGGCAACAACTCCTAGATATAATGATGTTTCGGAGTCTGGTGTCGCCGATCTTGTGCATGGACGCTCCACTATCAACAATCCTAAGACTATCAATAGTTCCTCCTGGAACATCCTGCACACTCATTCAGAGATTAGTTGGAGAGGGGGACCCAAGCCTTCACAGACTTGGGTCGTCCGTCATCATCGAGGATTGTGACATCCATTTCCCGATGATTCGGAATTGATGTAGCTCCCCCTGAAACAAATTCCAATTTTGGTTTCCAAATCTGTTTTTGTTTTTCATTTTTAACTTCTAACTTAACAGACTGTGTTTGGATAACCTCTGGTTTTAAAACCTTTTCAATTTCTTTTCTTTGTTTCCTTTTCTGCTTCATTTCCCGTTGTTTAACAAGACGAGGGTCTGATTTTGATGAAACAGATCGCTTTCGGTCAATTTGGTCACGGGGATCATCAACTTTGGCTTTTTGTTTATGAAGATATGGACAATTTCGAATGATATGTCCAACTGTGCCACATTCAAAACATGATCTTCGTTCAACAAACCCCGAAGTAACATGTGATCGTCTTGCCGATAATGATGAACTTTGTGATCTCGAGGTACTAGGTTTCGAACAGTTTGGTTCATTTCTTTTCAACACTGTTGCTTGTTTAACAAAATCTAAGTTAGATTTGTTTTCAAACGTTTCAATTTTGTCCGTTCCCTTTGATTTCACAAAGTTCACATTCTTGTTCTTCTTCTGATTCGGCTTCCTTTGACTTTGAGTCGGTGTCTTTTCTTTTGGTTTGTTATGATTTTGCTGCCTTTTCACTGTTGGTAATTTTTTATTGCCATATTGTTTTCGAACTTCGGCCTTTGGAATAGGAGGGCACTGTGTTACTGTAACATGTGCTCCTGTCTTTCCTAAAAACTTACTTGTCGAATTTTCAAAGACGTTACTGATTGAAGATGGATTAACATTCTTAATAGGAAAATCTTTGTCAGAATAAATTTTATCAGATCCAATCAACGTGTAAAGCAAGTTCACGCTTGCACAACTTCCAGATGAGGATTCAACAGACTTGGTTGTAGCAGTCACAGACGGTTTTGCAGGTGGATCACAAAGAATGTGATTCTCAAGAGGTATGTCCTCTTCTTTGATCACCGCATCAGACTTTGCTGAGTCAGTATCATCGGATTCATCATCAGAAGAATCAGCATCCTCAACAACAACTGGAGGATCCTGATTCTGTTCAGCAGAAGACACACATGTATCTGCTGACACATCCGAATCTGACGATACTTCCTTCTTGTATCCGAGTCCTGTTGCAAATTCCTCAACGTCTAAAGGAACAGATGGTTCAAAGTGAGTTCTATACTCCTCATCAGGCATGGCATCATAATTGTTTTTCACGGGTGGTGGACATTTCTTATATCCGATGCATGTGATATCCCTTTTCTCTTTCTGAACATCAATGATGTGATCCAACACATAGCTAGAGCTTAAATAGCTGTCTAACTTGAGTCGGATCGCCTCACTTTCAGTTTTAACACAAGCCATCTCTTTTTGCATTATCTCAAGACGAGTGATATACAAGTTTATGTCCGTTTGTTTTCTTGAAACCATTTTTGTCAGCTCGGTTTTATCTTTCTTTAATGTTTCAATTACCGATTTAAAGTCCTTTTCATGGTTTTCATAAAACATGTTGGCTTCAGTGTACTTCGAAAGATCCACGGTTAACTTCTGGTTGTGGATGAATGTCACATCATACTTTTCTTGCAAAGCCTCGTGTTTGATTTGCAACTCACACCACTTGGCATTCAATGAAACATGTTTGTCTTGCAAGTCAAACAAACTAGCTTGTAAAGCATCATGTTTGCCTTGCAACTCAGACATGTTTGCATCCAAATCAGCACATTTAACACTCAATCTATCACAATTATCACAAATAACAGCAGTGGGTTCATCGGCACATACCTGACTTGATGGACTGTCGACATTAGCCATAAAGGCTGAATGGAGAGAAGACGAAGAATAAGCAGCTTGATCCACCAATATAGATCTCCTATCAGTTCCTGCTGCAGCTTCCTCCGAAAGCTCATCAATATCTACATTAACTGGCGCACTAGATGTCTCACCCACATGATCATCGCCTGAACTCGAGGATTCTTCATCTGAACTTCTACTGTAACAAGAAGAGTCTTCATCCTCAGAAGATTCATCACCATTGGTGGAAGATTCTCCACCACTGGCGTGTTTAAGATCCTTGACAACTTCAGCAAAACAAGCGGTTACAGTAGATGGCCGAGAGACTTGCTGTTGTGAAGCTGGTTGTAGAGGATTTCCATACAAGTCTGTTGTTGGAGCTGGTTTTACTGGAACTTGTATCAGCTTGCCATATAGATCAGTTGTCACAGGAGGCCTTTGGGTTTGCTGTTGAGGCACTGGTTGAGGAACTGGTTGAAGCGGATTTCCGTACAGATCTGTTGGTCCGGTAGATCGAACAGGTAATGGATTTCCGAACATATCAGTTGCTCTGATAGATCGTTTCGGTGCGGGAGATTCGTCCCACGAAGGAGACAAACTCGTATTTCTATATTTTCCGCTATCCGGAGACGGAGTACCATAATACATATCTGTATTTACCGGAGTACCCCAAATCGAATTCATTTTTGATCAAGAAAAATGAATACCTGAAAATCACACCTCAAACAAACAGTTAAATCACAAATGCAAACCTTCTGTTTTTAAAAAAAAAAATGTCTTTGACGAAACAAGTTTTCACGAAACTGGCCCAAATTTAATATCGACGAAACGGCCCAGATAGAAGCCCAATTCTGTTGTGCGAGCCCAGTATTCCACCCTGTTAATTCGCTGGTTTTTTTTTTTTTGTTAAATTCGCTGGTCTTATTAAGTTCGCTGGTTATGCTGCTGAATTTCGCTGCCTATTCTCGCTATTACGACGATCAGTAAAATCGCCGAAAAACCGTAATAATCTCGCTGAGGACGATTACACGGTTACCAAAGTTGCCTTTGGATTTGAGTTCGCCGGGTCAAGCAATTTCGCTGGTTACTGAAATATCAGGTCTCAAATTCGCTGATTTATTCTTGTGCGATTGAAATCGGTTGACTTAATATGTCTTGTGCGAGTAGACAAACAGCCCAGTTCAATATGAAGCCCAATGAGTCTTGTACAATCCAAACCAATTCTTGTACGATTGGGTGTATGTCTTGTACGATCCACTCCCTTGTGCGATTAAAAACACTTTGACTTTCTATGCTCCTGACACAAAGAAACCCACTTTCGGCTACACCTTTTCCCAAACTACCAACCGAATGATGATGTTATATTTTAAACAGATTACAATTTCCAAAACACTAACAACTTTAATATTCAAATTTTCAAGGATCAAAAAGTGTGTTTATGAAGAACAACTTGAAGATTGTATGAATATATGAAGAACAACCCAGAAATTTATGAATTTTCTGGGGAACCGAAGATTTTCCGAACACGAATTTGGCCGAAACATCACTAAAAACCAATGTTTAACATGTGAAAAAGAAGAATAAAATGGTTTTTATGAGAACTAACAACAAAATACCAGAATTTTCGAAGATATGAGCTGAAATTTCAGAAAAATATGAACTTTAAAAATCCGAAAAACAACCCGAAAACAACTCGGTTTTAACAAGGAGAAGAGCCAAGGCTCTGATACCACTTGTAGGTCCGGCTAGGGGAGGATCTAGTCGCCTAATCCTTGTGTACAAACCAACCCGGTTGTGCGGAATCCAACCGGGAAAGCAAACCGAGATAGAACACGACAAGAACACGAGATGGACACCGAGACTCAACGATTAACACCAATGTATTAATACGTAAGAAAAGTCAGTTACAAATCAATGTTTACAAATGTATTCTGTAAACTCTCTCTCAAATCTCTCGGGTTCTCACTTGTGCGGTTCTCCTTCACCACCGAAAACA
This sequence comes from Helianthus tuberosus, assembly GCA_030545235.1. NCBI lineage: Eukaryota > Viridiplantae > Streptophyta > Magnoliopsida > Asterales > Asteraceae > Helianthus > Helianthus tuberosus. Next base: position 9,669 of record JARYGA010041669.1, read on the forward strand.
CTCTTGTTTTCTGTCTCTTGTCCCTGTGTCTCTGTGTCCCCTTGCCGAAATCACCTTTGATTTCGGTATTAATATGTTGTGCGATTGAAGGTTCCGGCCCAGGAGAGAAGAAAGCCCAAAGTCTATTGGCCCAACATGCATACGGGGCCCAAGCTTTTACGTAAATCACATTTGGTGATTTCAAATGCTTAGCCAACATAGTCAACATGATGATGTGGCAGCGGGAATAGGTTGCGGCTCTCCGTGCTTCGCATGTCGAACTCTGGGGCGCACGACGGAGGAATGTCGTGACGTCGGGCTTGAGCCGAACCTAACTGGGTCGAACCGAACCGAGTTGAACCGAACCAAATCGCGTCCACAAAATATGTACCAACATATTGTATTGTATTTATTGTGTTATTTGTAGTGTATGATATAATAAAATCATTTTGATATGATATGATATGATATAAGTGTTATGATACCATACGATATGGTATTATTTAATATGATATGATACCATATAGTAAGATACCACATACTATTGGTATGGTATCGTATCGTACCGTATCGTATCATGTCATATTATATATCGTATCATTTTATATCATATCATATAACATTATATCATGCTATCACTACTTCCCAAACCAGTATCACACAGAAGGAAAATTATGGTCATCAGAGAAACCAAAAACCGAAAAATAAATTTTAGTTTTTTTATACAACCTACCAACTAATTCGTAAAATAAATAAAAGAACATTTGTTAATGGTTTTTGAATTTTTTTCCCAGGTCTTACTGATTTATAAATTTCAGTTTTTATTAGACAACCTACCAAACCAATATCATATCATATGATCTGATATTATATCATTTAATATCATATCATTTAACATTATCTTATGCTATCATCACTTCCCAATCCAGTATCATAGAAGGAAAAGTATCTTCATCCTAGAAACCAAAAGTGGAAAATAAATTTTAGTTTTTATTAGACAACCTACTAACTAATCCCTAAAATAAATAAATAAAACAATAAGTTAATCACCGATGTATAAAAAATATATATTTATATTGCGTGGATATTCGATTATAGATTACCAATGGACATGGACAGGAAATCAAAAAAAAAAAAAAACATTTTTTATAAGTTTTGGTTTTAAATATGTCACACACGAGTTCATTTAGATATTTAGTTTTTTCTTCTTATTGAGTAGGTTAGTGGTAAAAGACATAAGGTATAATATTTTAAAACATCAAGTAAAAACTAATCAATTTTAAAGATAAAGGGCACCACCACCTGAAATTTTCTATACAAATTAATTATAAAACTTGTAATTCACTCTATATATATTTAAAATTCACTTAATATTAATTTGGTTAAATAAGATAATAATATACAAAATTATACTATAATTACATTTTATGAAACCATATTATAGCATATCATATTTTATATTTTGTTGTGCTATATTACATTAGATAGCATTGTAGTGCATTGTATTTATTGTGTTATGTTGTAGTGGATACGATATAAATGGTATTGGTTTGGTAAAAACTAATACAGCATAACACAATATAAGTGGCTTAGTTGGTTGGTTATCTAATAAAAACTAAAATTTATTTTTTCATTTTTGGTTTCTCCGATGACCATAACTTTCCTTTTGTATGATCCTGGTTTGGTAAGTAGTGATAGCATGATACAATGTTATGTTATGTGATATGTTATGAAATGATACCATATATAATATGATATGATTCCATATAATACATTACCAATAGTATGTCGTATCTTACTGTATCGTATAATATCATATCATATTAAATAATAGCATATCATATCGTATCATAGCATTTATATCATATCATGTCATATCAAAAGAAATTGAATACCATTGGTAATGTATGTGGTATCTATAGAGCCCAATCCTATATATATATATATATATATATAGACATATAGTGTAAGTATCTATAGAAAACCCACTTTAATTTAGAAAACCCGGGAAACTCTAACCTCCCGAATTTAAAAAAAAATATATATATATATATATATACACATGTTATATACATGTTTTTAAGGTATTTGGGCAACCAAAACTTGTTTATTTTTTTTTTAAATATCTACTCGGCGTTTTTTTGATTTTTTTGCCCAAATACCTTAAAAACATGTATATAACATGTGTATAATCAAAAAAGCGCCGAGTAGATATTTAAAAAAAAAATAAACAAGTTTTGGTGTAACACGTGTTACACCAAAACTTGTGGGTTTTCTATACATCCTTCCCCTATATATATATATATATATATATATATATATATATATATATATATATATATATATATATATATATATATATGTATCTACTCGGCGGTTCTCGTGGTTCTCATAACTCGTGGTGGTTCTCATTCTAGCGATCCCCTATATATATGTGTGTATATATATATATATATGTATATATATATATATATATATGTATCACCTCCAGTTATAAGAACCGCACGAACCACTTTCTAGCCATTAGATCAAGATGATGGATGGATGAAATTAAAAGTATTTAAAAATAATATTAAGTATTTTTTGTCTTATTATGTCTTTAATATTTTAATTTAAAAGGGTATTTAAGTAACATTACTTTTTTTGTCTTTTTATATATATTATATTTAATTGCCTTTTTGTCCTATTAATTAATTACTTTTTATTAAAAAACCGAATTTTTTGTTAAACACTATTTTTAAAATCAGATTTTTATGATAATTTTTTTTAAGATTTTCAAAATAGATGGATGAGATTAAAAGATTTTTAAGAGCCGTTCTTTACGAGAGTTTTTTTACAGAACGTTTTACAATTTTTACAGATTTTATTTACAGATTTTTACGTTTAACGTTTTACGTTTTTACGCCCGGCCTTTTCACGCCCCGTTTTTTGACGCGCCGTTTTTACGCCCGGTTTTTTACGTTAACGTTATTTACGTTACGTTAACGTTATTTACGTTACGTTAACGTTATTTACGTTTTACGCGCCAGTTTTTTACGTTAACCTTTTTTACGTTTTACGCACCGGCTTTTTACGTAAACGTTTTTTACATTTTTACGTTTTACGCGCCGGTTTTTTACGTTTTACTAAAAAAAATTTACGTTTTACGTTTTACCTAAAACTTTTTACGTGTTACGAAAAAACTTTCTACGTTTTACGTAAAACTTTTTACGTTTTACGTAAAAAGTTTACGGTTTAACTTTTTTTTTTTACAAATTTTTTTTTACACAAAAACGAACGCACACAGAAAATCGTTACTCGGTAGGTGTCTCAGATAGTTTGCTATCATCATCGACGCCTCAAAAAAATATAAAAACCCAACAAACAAAAATAAAAAAGAACGAGTGGATTCTTGAAAAAAAAACGAAGTTTTGGCTCAGATTTTCCGATAATCAGAGGCCGCAAAATGGGGTTGCGGGTTCAAAAACCTACCCTCCACCATCCTTGCCGCGCCATCGTCCGTTTTTTTCATCATCACCGCCCTATTCAATAAGGCACCAGATTCAACCGATTTAAACATTCAAAAGGAACATGAACATCATTCAAACCCAAAAGGAACATGAACATCATTCAAACCCAGAAGGAACATGAACATCATTCAAACCGATTTAAAACATTCAAAAGGAACATGAACATCATTCAACAGATTCAAAAAGCCCCAGATTCAACAAAATCAACCCCAACAAAAACACTTACCAAACAAACACATGAACATCATCGTAAAACAAACCATCAAGAAAAGTCAAAACCACAAAGATTCAACAAAAACAAACCATGAACATCACCGTAAAACAAACCACCAACAAAAAACTTACCAAACCCACCGGTCTCCCCACAAACCACCACCGCCTTCCGACATCGGCACTCCACCACCATCAACGAGCACCCACCACCTCCGACATCGACACTCCACCACCGCCGGAGATAATAACACAGGTCATCAACGTCAAACCACCGCCGGAGATAACAACACATGTCCCACCGTTCACCATCAAACCACCACCGGATAACCCTAAACTCCAAATAGGAGCTCACTACCCCAAATCGGAGCTTTTGGGCGGTGGTTTTGTGACTGTTGCCCACGCAAATCTTCATCAAATCCAGAATTGGGGGCGGTGGTTGGGTGGTGAACGGTTGGGTGGCGGTGAACAGCGGTGTGTGGTGGGGGGAGAGGGCCGGAGATAAGGGTGTGTGGTGGTTGTTTTGAGTTTTGATTTGGGTTTTTCCAAATGCAGCAGAAACTTTCGAAGCATTTTCAAGAGAGAGGGAGATGAGAGATAAATGGAAGAGATGAAGATGAAACTGACATATAATGAAAGATGAGAGAGAAAGAACTATAAATGAAGAGAGATAAGGGGATTTGACATTTGGGGTAAAAGACCAAAATAACCTTATTGTTGGCATGATCTAATTGGTTGAGAGTGGTTCTCGCGGTTCTTACAACTGGAGGTGGTTCTCATTTTAGCGGCTCCCTATATATATATATTGGGGACCGCTAAAATGTGAGAACTACACCGTACGGGGCGAGATGGACCAAATTTTTTTTTTCATAAACGTAGATGCGTGTATTATAAACACATTTATTAAAAAAATTCAAAAAAAATGTCGTGTGTGTAGTTTTGAGCACCACAAGTTTGCGTTTACGGGTACCGTAAATTTGGTTTAAAATTTACGGTACCCGTAAACACAAACAAAACTACACACATAACATTTTTTTTTTGAATTTTTTTTTACAATTGTGTTTATAATATACACATCTACGCTTATGAAAAAAAAATTTGGTCTAACTCGCCCCGTACGATGTAGTTCCCATGGTTCTTACAACTGGATGTGTTTTTCATTTTAGCGGACCATATATATATATTGAGAGAGAGAGATACGTAACATTATATTTTAAATTTTTTATATAGTAACATATCAGATCATAGATCAATAGATCATCACATGACACAACATTATATTATAATACCATTACACTACTAAAAAATGAGTATTAGCCACAGGTTAAAATAGTAATTAATGACTGGCCTCACCAAAACTAATATAATAAAAATAGTTTTTAATTATTGTTAGATAACATAGTGACGTATCCAATGAGTATATATACATGTAATTAAATTTTATGGAAAAAGTTACCGGGTGATCCAGCAGAAAAAAATCATATTTTTATCTGAAATTTTGTCAAAAGTTTTACCACGGTACGGTTGCTATGTAATTTAATATTAAAGAAAACTAATTTTCATAGATGTAGCAGAATAAAAAAAAAAAAAACAAAAACAAAAACTTTAGGTAATCACTTAAGGGAAAACGGGTTTTTAGCTGGAAAAGCAGTAACAAAGGCAGAATCGAAGAAAGTTGATAAGCACGCTAAAGCTTATGCAGAGAACCAACACGTTTTTGTCACTTTTGCCTTTGACACATTTGGCTCTCTAGCGCCAGAAGCTATCCAATTTCTGACCAGGGTCCAACGGGTCATCCACAACAATTGCTCAGCCTCAGGGGGACGAGGTTTTGTCTTTGGTAGATTAGGGTTTGCAATTCAGAAATGACATTTGGCTCTCTAGCGCCAGAAGCTATCCAATTTCTGACCAGGGTCCAACGGGTCATCCACAACAATTGCTCAGCCTCAGGGGGGACGAGGTTTTGTCTTTGGTAGATTAGGGTTTGCAATTCAGAAAGGGGTGGCGGCGCAGCTTGTTGCCCGTCTACCTTCTGTTTTGATGTAACTTGACAAGTATGAATGAAATCCATCAGTTTATTAAAAAAAGAAAGAAAGAAAGATTCAACAAATAATTACTTTAAACTTTGATCATCATCACGGATAAAAAATTACAGGTATTCAAAAAACATAACAAATGTTAAACCCTTGAATAACTATTTATATAATAAAAATATTATAGAAATCGATTACAAGATATACATGAAATTATACAAAAACGTATCTTTCTTGAAAACTTCTAATCTTGAATGAATCATCACAACTAACTCTCTGAATTGCGTTAAAACTAATATTCAAACCCTTTTTCCACCACGACGGAGGCAGCATTGCAACCACATGCCTAGTCTTTCTGCTCTCTTATTCTAATTTTCGGCACTTTTACTTGTTGACCAATTTGACAACTCTTTCTCCTAGGCCAAACACCACCATTTGACTTCGTTCTAGTTGATGTCACCCCTTTGAAACCTCTTGGTCTTTCCCTTTGAAACCCCTTTGGCTGTGGTAACCATGGCATATACAGACCACTTCCGTCCCTAGTTTATGTTTTGCTTCTATAACGAAGCAAAACAATAACTCCCATCGAGCCGCATCACTTGGCCAAGATTAGCCACTCCGACCTTTCGTCCTTGGAGGGCACACTCAATGTGGCAAGATGACCCACTTGAACCTGAAAGAAGATAGTATATATCGTTATGATATAATCGTAGACATTGAAATAAGGTCGAATAGAAAATACATCTTACAAATTTCAGTTACCTATGAACTGTCAACATGTTATCAACATTTAACACAAATTCTTCAGATCCCTGCAGCAGGTATCGGTCAGTATAATTAACAACTCAAAACCATACAAAAGAAGTGTTAAAGAGCAGATACCATTGGATCCTAACGCAACTTTCGTCCAGCATTGGAACAGAAGCGATGCCCAGTGGATAATTAGGGTTTATGGACAGTGATAGATGCGGCGCTGTAGAGGCCTCAGATAATGATAAGAATAAAGTGGAGAATTAGGTTTGATTTATAATGGTGCGTTCATGTGAGATTTTCACTTTAACCCCTTAGGTTTACACTCTTTTCTATCTTTTAATTGACCCCTTTACCCCATTCATTTTGTATGTTTATCTGTGTAAGACTAAATTATTTAGTTGTGCAAAGTGTCCAGTTTATTGTTCTAGATTCCATAGCCAAATTTGGAGCTTTTCGACGTTGTTATGATTTTGAGGTACATTTTAGTACGAGAGTAATCTGTCCATGATGTGCTTAGCGATAATCTAATCTTAGATTCTTGTAAAATATGAAAACATTTAAACGTTTGCATTTTAACTCTTTTCCCTTACAAAAAAATGATCTAAAGTCTATTGATAACCGTGTAATACAAATATAATGTCTTAATTTTAAGACATGATTTATGATCATATATATATATATATATATATATGAAAATTTTCATAACATACCTAGTAACGACCAGGAATTAAGCACTCAGGCGATTACTTTCTTGGTAGATTTTAAGATTTCATTTTAGATACACTCAAGGTTTGTGCTTTCATCCTAAAATTGATGGTGGGTAAAGCTTGCATAACTAAGTTTGGAGCTTTTCGCTTTGGTTTAGATTTGTTCATATACTTCAAGTTACATATGCTTACGTTAGTTTTCATATAAGTAGTCACCTACCTTTTTTGTCATGTATATAAAGGAGCACATTGTTGTGACAACCGCTTATCCCACGTGATTTTTTCTCAACTCACATAGAAATATGTATTTTGTTGTGTAATAATAATATAGCCTGTTGCTAGGTGGAGATTTAGGTACTTTCTGTAGTGACAAACATGGAATTAAGAAATGCACATGTGATTTCTTAGAATCTTCATATATTTGAAGATTGCAATTTAGATCCGATTAGGATTCGTGTTCATTTTAGAGTGAGAGAGTGTAAAGATTACATAGCCATGTTTGTTTATTTTTGCATATTTCTCTCTTGTTTTACACACATTATCAACACACGCTCTATAAAATCTCTCCAATCGCATAAACCCTAAAACATGAACATCCAAAGACTCAAGGGAGGTATGGATGAGTTGAGTGGGAAAATAGCAATCACAATTCAAAAGGGATTTAAAGATTATGGTCATTTTGGAACATGAAATTAATGGCTTGCCATTACTCACCTTAGTAAACCAAATCAGAAAATCATAAAGAATTTTTTGGCGAGCAGTAAACTTTGTATTACTCTCTCTGATTGACGTGATTCCAGCAGGGTTGTCTCCGGGACTCAAAACCCTATCTATAGTAAAAAATTTTGATAATTATCTCAACCCATGAATGAGTTATGACATTCATAATGGGCTGCAAATTTGAGCTAGCAAGTATAGCGTAGACCTCTGTTACAAAATAATTCGTTTAAAACATCAAACGACATCGAAAAATTGTGATTCCGGCCCATTAGAAGCATATTTCGAAATACTACGTTTTGAACTCAAGAAAATCCAGTTTTCATTATGTTATGACCCGGTTACAGTCAACTTGAGTTGACTTTAACATGCTAGACAAATTCTGTTTTCGCACATGTTTTATAAACCGAATTTCCAAGTTTCTTTAACCTGTTTTTGAGGTTATTAGCACATGATCAATCAATCTCAGCAGGTTTTAGTTCATTTATATCAAGTTCATCACACTAGTTCACCAAAATTATCAAGATTACTAAATCCTAAATTTCTATATATGAGTTTATGCATACAAGAACCATATAACAAATCATCATACCCGATCTCAATTAACATTTATAAACAAGGTATCATCAAGACTCCAAGAAACATCCACAACATACAATAACGATAATCATAACCACTCAACCATAACCCAACCCGCTAGGCCCATGACCTGAAAACATACACCAACCCAACAACATGCGACTAATAAACACCACCCTCCTACCCGAAACCCTTTTTCAGCCATAACCCCCATGAAAAACAACATGTAAACTCATAATATAACATATAAAATATTGTTACCGAGCAAGATATATGCGACGGCCAGCAACCGATCGGAGGAAGGGAAGGAGAGGTACGGCGGAGGGGGAGGGGGTTGTGTTGCTGTCGTTCACCATTCAAGAGGGAAGAGATCTTTAGGGTTTAGCTTGTTTCTTTTTTTTTATCACACACACATGCATACGTGCATAATATGCAACGGGGACATGGGTTGGGCTTGAGGGTTGGGCCGAAGTCCAATTGAATAAGGGAAGGGTTTTGGGGTTGTTTTGGAGTGGGCCGTAAACCAACAAGGAAGGGAAAAGTTAGCGGATTTGGTTTGGGCCGAAACAAGGGAGGGACGGTTGGGTTGGGTTTCATAGTATCGGGTTCGGGTTGAGGTTACGTGACGCGTTTCGGATAACATAAACGTTTAATATATAATTATGTCATTATAAAAAACTTGCACAACAAAAGACGTTTAATGCTACGCATTCGAGGAATACGAACCCATTTTAACACAAGCAAAATAATAGCGATGGATAACGATGATTACCTCCGAAACACGGGTTGTCACATACCGACCGGTGATTGTGAGCCTACAGATACATCGTTAATAGAGTTACTTATCATTTAGCAGTTTTAAGTATGATGTTTCGATAGACAGACCACTAAAGTAATATCATTTTCGCTTTTCTTGCCATGAAACTCATTTTTGTTTTTATCTTGTTTTGTCCTTTTTGACGTTTTTCAATGTTTTTGTATTTTTCTAGTTGAAATTTGCTCCCCCTAAAATTCAAAATGTAAATTAAATAATAAAAACATCTTTAAAGATTTTCTGAAGAAAAGTATTTACAAAAACAATTTCCCAATGTGGATCAACTCTTGTTTTACCTTAATGCCATTTACCAAAAGTAATTAACCAGAACGTGAGTTATTAAAGGCTTTGTTAAATGAGTCGGCATGTTGGTAGTCGGTGTGGACCTTAACAACACATAAATGCTTTAGAAAAAATACATCAAAAACTGCGCTCTTAAACAACCAATTTATGTCACTTTTTTTCCAAAAAAAATATTGTTGTAGTATACTTATTTGAAAAATAAAAACACTCCGTTTTGTTTTCAGTTTCATGGTGTAATCTAAAAAAATAATCACATTTATGTCACTTCTTTCCGTAAAAACGATTGGTTTATGTAACTATTTTCCATAAATAGTCTTGTGGACGTTTAAATATTATGGGCAAATGACATGTGAATAACATATGCACCATATTTTGATACGATGCGATACAATACAATACTACATAAATGCTATGATGCGCTATCATACGATCGGATACGATATGATAGTAATTGTTATGATATGATATGACATACGATCGTGACGTATCATATCATATCATCTGGTATTATATCATATTATATCATTTCATATCATATCATATCACATAACATTATCTCATGCTATCACTACTTCCGAAACCAGTATTATAGAAGGAAAATTATCGTCATCCCAAAAACCCAAAATGAAAAAATAAATTTTTGTTTTTATTAGACAACCTACCATCTAATCCGTAAAATAAATAAATAAAAATATTTGTTAATTGTTGTTGATTTTTTACGGACATATCACTGATGTATAAAAAATATATTTTTATATTGCGTGGATATTCAAATATAGATTACCAATGGACATGGACATGGACACGAAATCCATGAAAAAAAAAGAAAACTTTTTTATAGGTTTTGGTTTTAAATATGTCGACAAGAGTAAAGTTAGACATTTAGTTTTTTTTTATAGATTAGGTTAGGGGTAAAGGACATAAGGTTTAACATTTTCAAACATCAAGTAAAAACTCATATAAAGGACATCACCTGAAATTTTCTATACAAATTAAGTACAAAACTTGTAATTCATTCTATATATATTTAAGATTCACTTAATATTAATTTGGTTAAATAAGATAATATTATACAAAATTATACTATATTACAGTTTATGAAACCTTATTATTGCATATCATATCATATCTTATATTTTGTTGTGCTATATTACTTTAGATAGTATTGTAGTGTTTTGTATTTATTGTGTTATGCACTAGTGTATGAAATTCTATTCCTTTTGATATGATATGATATAAATGCTATGATACGATACGATATGGTTGTAGGTCCCCTAGAGGAGGATCTAGAACCACCTATCCTTGTTACCGAACACACCCGTAAGTGCGGAATCCAAGCGGGTATGCAGCCAAGCAAAGAACACAAACACACAAAACAAGATTCAACGTTTAAAACCCTAATGTATAGATCCAGAAGAGTTGAGTTACAAAGATTATACAAAGCAAATAAACTCTAACTTTCTTGTGTGTTTTACTGTTCCTATTCTGCTGCAAGAGTTGTTTATATATACAACCTTATCTGAAAACCTACGAATAACAAACTGGGCCCAAACTACAGCCCATGAAAGACATAACCCACGAAAGACTATGGTCTTTCGTCCAGACACAATTTCAGCGAATAACTTGTCATACGAAGTATGTTCTTCGTGGATCTCAGTCAGAGAGGTTCTTCGCCAATGATAGTTATTCGCCATGCTGGTTCTTCGTCGACAGGGTCTTTAATGAAGGACCATGTAGGTTATCATGCAGAACTTGTAGACAGAAACAAACAGCAGCAAACAGTATGCAGTTATCCGTCAGTCTGCACTCTCGCACCTGATAAACATCACGTACACGATAAGCATCATACCTGGTAAAGATAGGAGGATATCTTGACCTCCATCTTCACTTCGCAACAATGTCGAAACCGAACGAGCCGTATCCACATTAAATGCATCAACAAACTCCCCCTTGGATGCTGCTCGTGAGGTTCATTCTTCACGTTGTCGGATCTTCAAAGTCTTCGCGAGTCACAAACATGGAGTGTATCTGCAAACTCCCCCTTTAACGTTGCTCGTGAGACGTTGATCTTCAAATTTTAGATCCTTTTGGTGTTGATGAGTGGTCAGCAGCAACTTGATTATCTTGATCCTTTGATTGCATCAATGTTGTGTCTTTATTCCAAAGCTCAGCATCTGACACGTTCTCTTCGCCTTTAACCGGTTTGGATGCCGTATCTGCCCAAACAACAGAGCTAAACGCGTAATGAGAACAACTGCTTGGAATATAGTCAAGCGACACACATGTGACGAACTCTCAATCAACTACCGACCGACAACAGTTTGAAAGTTTAAAAATTTGATCAATTTTAGTCTTTAACTTTCAAAACTTATTAACTTCGATTGTTTATGAAGATGCAATTGTTTTCCGACTTATAATCAGGATTTTAGGTAGGATAAACTCGAGTTCCAACATCGGGTAATCAAAATAAAATAGAAATTTTTTTTTTGGCTTTTATATTAAAACACTCCTAAAATCTTTTTGGGATTTTTGAATATTTCAAATGTAAAGACGGAAAGCAGTAAATAAATATGTACATACATTCTTTTTGCGAGTTTCAAGGGTAAGAGAATCATATCAGTGTATGGTCACGCCAAAACGCTCTTGTTGTTCAATTAGTTAACATTAAGATAAGCGTCCTATAACGATTATCGGTATTGTTGTCCACATAAACTCAACTTATCAGATATACTCGTGGTTAGGGTATACGATTAAGGTATGACTTATACTTACCGACCGGTGTTCATCCACACATGACACATTCCCGTATCAAGGTATGCATGAGAGTTCATCTTACTGGTGAGTATACCATTTATCATCTGTTTTCAACGTATATGATGTGAGATACTCACTTATTTATGGATGAATACAAGCCCTATGTGATTAAATCACTTATTAATGAGGAACTTCATATTCGATGCATGCAGGTCACAAGAACAAGTCCATGAATAGGTTAGCACCATCGTACCGACAAAGAGACGAACTTGATTCTCGGATGATAAATGTGATTTAGAATCACTTATTCGGGGTGAATGTGATATTTTATCACTTATTGATGGTCGTATGTATCATGTATTATATACATGTTTGTATAATATGTACACGTATGTATGGTATCATGGAAGTTCTAGACTTGCGTCCCCATTATTTTCGGTAAAAGAAACAACCATGATACCCTGTTGATAAACAGCATAAAGACCGCATATCTCGGAACCTCGGTAATATATCAAACGAAATTTCGGTACCAAGACCATATGCCAATGAGCGGTTCCCACACAGTCATCAGTCGATTTAGGTTTATATCACCCTGCACACTTTAAAATGATTGTGATCCTACCGATACATCTTATATAGAGCTACTTATCGTTTTTCATATTAGATTAAAATAGGTTTCGACAGACTACTGACGTACTCTCATTTTCTCTTTTTCTCGCCAGGAAACTCATTTTTGTTTTTCTATTGTTTTTGTATTTTGCTGATTTGGATTTACTCCCCCTAAAATTCAAAAAGTAAATTTAAACTTTTAAAAACATCTTTTTGGATTTTCTTAAGAAAAATATTCACATAAACGATTTCCCGATGTGGATTAACTCATGATTTACCTTGATGCCATTTATCTAAATTAATTTTAATCAGAAATCATCAATCAAATTTTGGCACATTTTTCATCTTATCGATATTTTCAACTTCATTCAACCACATTCTTTCACCATCATTCCTTCATCGGATTTTTGTCTTCTTTTCTTTTTCCCTCTCCATCAAAGGCAACAATATTCTCCTAGATGTAACAATGCTTCGGAGCCTTGTGTCGCCGATCTTGTGCATGGACGCTCCACTCTTAACAGTCCTAAGACTATCAATAGTTCCTCCTGGAACATCCTGCACACTCATTCAGAGATTAGTTGGAGAGGGGGACCCAAGCCTTCACAGACTTGTGTCTTCCGTCATCATCGAGGATTGTGACGTCCATTTCCCGATGATTCGGAATTGATGTAGCTCCCCCTAAAATAGCTACCGGTTTTGGTTTCCAAATATGTTTCTGTTTTTCATTTTTAACATCTGATTTAACAGATTGTGTTTGGACAACCTCTGGTTTTAAAGCCTTTTCAACTTCTTTTCTTTGTTTCTTTTTCTGTTCCTTTTCTCGTTGTTTAACAAGACAAGGGTCCTGTTTTGGTGAAACATATCTTTTATGGTAACTGTTACCACGGGGGGCATCAACTTTTGCCTTTCCATTGGTGAGATATGGAAAATTTCTGACAATGTGCCCATACTCACCGCATTCAAAGCATGATCTCCGCTCAATAAACCTCGGAATATCATAACTGTAGGAGCTTGATGATGAACTTCGTGATCTTGAGGTACTTGGTCCTACATCACAACAGTTTGTGTGTTATGTGTAGTTGTTTTGACAGTTTCTTTTCAAAATTTTCTTTTGCATAACAAAATTTGTGTTGTATTTGTTTTCAAAAGATTCAATTTTATCCGTCCCTTGAGATTTCACGACGTTCACCTTCTGAATCTTCTTCTTCTTGTTTTGGGTATGTTTGCCTTTTCCCTTTCCTTGGGTAGCGTGATTTTGCTTTCGTTGATTGCTGATACGTGGTCGAATAACGGTGCTCGTTTGTGTTTAAGTTTAGGTTTTTACTTAACTATTAATCTTGAAAAGCCTACTTTTTATTTGATTTATATTTTGCAGGTCTAGAGAAGTTTAAGGTGCTTTTTGGGAGCTTTACGAGCTACCGGGATGAAAAACGGACAACCGGGATGAAAAACGGACAACCGGGACGCGTTACGGATCAAATGGGAACTCAAGAAGAGAAAAACGGAGAATGGGAAACGGGGAGGTCATCGGCGACGCCCCTTGGAAATGCCCGTCGGCCAAGAATCGCGTAACCAACCATTTAATGCGTCGGAAGAAAAGCAAAAACAGGAGAGGCCATCGCCGACAGGTCCCCTGGCGTTGGCGACGGGCCTTGGTTTGTTCAAACGCGAATTTTTTGTTGTTGGTTGTTAAAAACGATTGTTATTGGTTCTTGGGGCATTGAAGTCGGGAGTTACAACCTAATTGAGTTTGAATCTTGATCTTGGAGCCATAGTTCACCTACCACATCATCTCTAATCCATCTATTCCATCCATCATCATCCGAATCATTGGATTCAATCATCCATTTCACCTTCATCACGAATACACAAAACCGTAATCATCCATTCATCTTTCTTTCCACCAACATCCTTCATCTCAACATCTAACATTCATCATTCACCCTCCCACGAGCTTCAAGATGATCCAATTCGAGTTCCAAGCATCCGTTGATCAAGTCTTGTTCAACATGAGTGGCTAATTTCTTGGAGGTTTCACCCCGGTGTAGGTTATTGTAAGTCTAGGGTTTGAACAATGTTATTAGTTTGATTTTGTGACAACTTGAATTGTATTTGAATTGATTGATAATTGTCTTGCATTTGAACTATATTTGTGAATTGTCGAATGAGTTATGAAATTTGACTTTGCGAAACAAGTTTGTGCAATTATGCCTTGTCATTCAAAAGGTTTTACTTGTCCGAAGTAACAAAGTGCATTGTGGTCCGTGATATGCATTGATAGCAATTGGCACCTAAGCTTTGATGATATAAATCCGTTAATAACATATTCGAGTGAATCAAATTTAAAATGTGTAAGAACCCAAGGATTGCAATTACCGAACCGGGTGTGAGCCTTGTTTCCTATATCTTGTTTAAACAATCAATTACATTTCTTGCATTTCTTAATTCCTATTAGATAATCAATCCAATTAATTTAATTAATTTTGTTCAACATCTTTTCAACAAACAAAAACCATAAAAACAATTTAGCAAGCTTCATAAATTGTGAAAACCGTTAAAACTCAATCAAGTCCATTCGCAAACCACATACTCTTCGTGGTTCGACCCCTTACTACCACTAGTTATTTGTTATAGGTAATTAGGGTTTATAAATATTATCTTTGACCGGAGCGCGACACTCCGATCAAATTTTGGCGTCGTTGCCGGGGAGTGCGTGCGCTTTGTGTTTGGATTGTTGTTTGAATTTCGTGATTAACTGTTTAATTTGCATAGTTTCTTTTCTTTTACATTGTCTTTTTCCTTGTTACGCGGGTTGTGTTACTTGTGCAGATTACATGTAGTGCATGCATACAAGGAATTCTGGGAGGACTTCACCATTAGTCTACAAACCGGAAATTGAAAGAGTCGTAAGAAGGAACCTAGCAAGCCGGTTAGAAGCAACCCTTGTTTCTAACCAAGCCACCCAAACACCACAATTTACACCATCCATTGAAACCGATTCAATGGCAAACCAAAATTCCAACCAAAACCTCAATTACCCAAACCTCAATCAAAACCATTTCCAAACTCGAGGAAACTTCAATCCCGCCCAAAATGTCCAACCTATACCTCAAGAGCAACCGGGTGGTGGTAACAACTCTAGACCACCTACCCCACCTTTTCGAAACCAAAATCCCAACAACACCTAAAGAACACCCCAACAACAAAACCTTAACCGACATAACTCCTTATCCACTCAACTTGATGAACGGAATGTTAATTCCGACCGTAGAGGCAACCGAGATCATGGCAATCCCGCGAATGACGACCCGTTCTTTAATTTAGATGATTTGAGAAATTCTATCCCCGATGATGAGTCGTTTAGTGTTCCCAGTTACCAATCATCGGAACATGTGAGTATTCACTCGGAATACTCGGATGATGGGGGCAACTATGATAATCGGGTCGATGATAATGGGTGGGGGCATGTGAATCGGGGAAATGTCTACAATGCTAGAGGTTTTGACGACGATGAATTTGGCTATCAAAATGCCATTTTTGTAGGGAATGACAATTATGGGAATGGGAATGTGAGAAACGACGGTTACGGAAACAACCGAAACCCACGAAACAACAATCAAAGGAACCGGAATGATGGGTTCTACAACAATAATAATAATGTGAACCATAACCAGATTCCTCGTTTTATGGGAGGAGGTAATCAAGGTGGAAACCCATGAGGTAATAGAGGAGGTGATCGAAGGGATAATCGAAGACCGGTTGATCAAGAAATTAGCGGCCCACGTCATCATCAACTACCTCCAAGGGTTGTTATTGACTGTTTTAGGCCGGTAGTCACCGACAATGACTCTTCGATAGTTTGTGAAAGAAGAATGTTCGATTGCAAGCCCCATTACATCAACATACTTCCCCACTTCAATGGGAGGTCCAATGATGAACCATACATTCATTTGGCGGAGTTTTCGGCCATATGTAGCACTATTGGGGGGCATGATTTTTCATTGGAAGAGCTCAAGCTTCGGTTATTTCAGTTTTCGCTAAAGGATAAGGCGAAACAATGGTTCCTTACACGCAAAGATTGACACGCAAAGCACGAATAGCCGCGAACCTTCCCGACGCCACATCACCATGACATCGATGTCATGTGATATCTAATCATTCCAAGCAACATAGAATTGAACGTGAATTCATTTTATGAATTCATCAACTGTTTGTTTTCTATTTAGAACATGACGAAGACTGCATAAACATGAATGACGAAGGACCTACATGTTCATCTGACGAAGATTTAATGCCATGTGTGACGAAGATCCAATGGAACTTGTGGCGAAGATTCTTATGGCGAAGATCAATCTTCGTCGAGATGTGATAGTGACGAAGACTCCAATCTTCGTCACATAGAGTGTTCGTCGCAAAGCTTCGTCCGCTGCAGATACTTCGCCACACCTATAGTATATATACAGCAACAGAAGGCAGGCACAAGATAGAAAGAACACACACTGAGAGAGTTTACAGAGAGTATTTGTAAACATTGTACTGTAACCGTTTCAAGCATTAATACATTAAGTGTTAATCATTGAGTGTCGTGTTTGTTGTTTACGTGTTCGAACTTGGTTTAACTAACCCGTTTGGATTCCGCACTTTCGGGTTCGTCGGAAAACAGGGAACATGTTATACTCGATCCTCCGGGTGGACCTGCAATTGGTATCAGAGCATTGGCTCGATTCCTTGTTAAAACTAAGTTGTGTTTCTTGTGTTTTGAAAGATTTTTATAAAGTTTGTCCAGATTTGTTCTTGATTTTGAGTTTGAAAAATCTTATTTTCTGGAAAATCATCTTAAAATTCTTGAAAACCTTGTCATTTTTGCTGTTAGTTTTTACAAAACCTTGTTAGATTTCATGTATCCATGTTAAGATTTGGTTTGAGTAAACTTTTATGCAAAAAATTGAGATCGGAAATTTTTCCGGTGAAGTTTCACCGGTAAACACATAAACTCATCTGAGTTCATCAGTTGTTCTTCATTTTTCATCATATATTCTGGGTTTTTAGTTAGAATCTGCATTGTTGATTTATATGAATTATTGAAGTTGCTTACTATATTAATTGTTTGAATTTCTTGACCATTGAAATGATGAAACGTTGAAAAAGAGGTTCAAAAGTAAGGTGTTGTTTGACAAAGTTGGCCATAGAACCTTCTTTTGTCAGAAGGAAGATTTGATTTTATGTTGTAAAAATATCTTAGTTTGACAAATTGGCCACTTGAAAGTTGTGTCAGAAGATAATATCTAATTGGGTTTCTCAAAATATCTCAACTTGTCTGTACACCTTTGTCAAGGAACTTTCATAGTGACGAACTATCCCATTCTTCGTCAAAATTGTCATCGACGAAGAATCTTATACTTCGTCATATGTGTCTTTGATGAACTACCAATCTTCGTCGTTTGGTCTTTAACGAAGAATCACACTCTTCGTCAGTTTGTCTTTTGACGAAGAATCAAGACTTCGTCGTGCAATTCTTCATCGACAATACTTGTCATTTTTTTCAAAAGCATTTTTAATCAGTCTTAACAGTTTGTTCTGAGATTTTTGAGCATGTATTCATTGTCATACATCTTAAATGAGTTCAGACTGGTGGGGTATTCCATCTAATACGAAGAGCAAGTATAGAAGCACGAGTTTATCTCCATCATGGGCCGAACCTTCTGCACCATCGTCTTCATCTCAAATTTCGTCAAGTCAATGGGCGTTAGTTTCAAATCAAAGTCAAAGTATTCAAAGTATACTTTTGAGCTAAAATGAAACCGGAAGCAATAATCGCCCACCGAAGCTAATGCACATGAAGGAATATCCTGGATGGGAAGAAAGATTACATACATATGTTCTTGGGAAAAACACAGAGTTATGGTTACGATTCATTACAGACTTCGATCAAGCACTTGATGTTGCAGCTTCAACTACCGCGTCATTTGCAGATCTTACTCCAGATGATAAGAAAATTTTTGATTTAGAAAAGAAGGTTTTTTCTATCCTAACTCAAGCGCTAAACAAGGATATCTATCATCAGTTTGTAAGCTTCAAGACAACAAAGCGTTTATGGGATGCATTAAAGACGAGAGGTGAAGGAAATGAAGCGTCACGCAAATTACGACATGATTTACTTAAGAAAGAGTTTGATGGTTTCACATGTATGGAAAGAGAATCTTTGGGAGATTTGACAAGTCGATTTTATCACTTGTTGACTGAATTGAATAATTATGGGGTAGTAACAACTCCAGCAGAGGTTGTCACAAAGTTTGCCGATGCGCTGCCACTTCAATGGAATGGTTTCTCAGAAATCTTGAAATCCAAAGGCACTTTGGCTACGACAAACATCAATGATTTCGTTCAGCTCTTGGAGAACAAAGATTAAGAAGAAATCCGGAAGGCAAAAAGAATTCCTGTACAACAGAATCTGGATATGTATTATGGTAACTATGGAGGTTCTAGCACAGCTGCAAAACCCGCTCCACATGCTCCGCTACAAACAGCATTTGTCACAAGCACTGACTTGTATGGAAATCCGATACAGATAGTTGCCCAACTGCAAAGAACAACAGACTTGTATGGAAATCCAATACAACAAGTACAATCAGTTCCTCAACAGCAAAGCTATCGATCTACTGGAACAACAGATATGTACGGAAATCCACTACATGTTCAACAGAAAGCCTGTTATGGAAGCACGTCATCTACTGGTCAACCATCTACAGTTCGGCTAGACACGTCAAGTTTCTCCAAAGTTAGTGTTGAAGTAGCTAAGGATCACATGGAGATACGGAACACTCTGGTGAGCGCATACTGTGGGTTGATAGCAGGTCAGATCGGTAACATCAATCTGACACAAGAAGACTATCAACAGATTGTAAAAGAGGAGATGGATATGATGGATATCAAATGGGCTTTCGCCAGTGCTTTAAAGTGAGCAAAGGACTTCATGGAAAGGACTGGTAGAACCAGGTTGGAAAGCAAGAAAGACACCAAGTACGGGTTCGATAAACAATCAGTCAAGTGTTTCAATTGCGATGAACGTGGTCACTTCAAGAGAGAATGCATAAAGCCAGCTCAGCATGGGAACCAAAACCCTTTCAGGAATCAAGGCAACCAGCAGAATCAGCATCAAAACAGGAATGATGAGCTCACCTTGATGCCTGTAAACAATCAAGCAGGACCGTCAAACAACAACAATCAAGATCTTGTGGTACAAGTGGATGAGCTCACCTTGATGCCTGTAAACAATCAAGCAGGACCGTCAAACAACAACAATCAAGATCTTGTGGTATAAAACAATGATTGAAACATTAAGGGAAAACAAATCCGAGCTAACGAAAATGGTTTCAAGAAAACAAACAACCATTAACTGTTACATCAATAGGCTCGAGATAATGCAAAAAGAAATGGCTTGTGTTAAATCTGAAAGTGAGGCGATCCATCTTAAGCTAAATAGTTATCTAAACTCTAGTTATGTGCTTGATCACATCATCGATGTTCAGAAAGAGAAAAAGGATGTCACGTGCATTGGATATAAAAAATGTCCACCGCCGTTTAGACACAATTATGACGCAATGCCTGATGAGGAAAATAGAACTCATTTTGCGCCATCGGTTCCTTTAAACTTTGAGGAATTTACAACTGGACTTGGATACAAACAGGAAGTATCATCAGATTCGGATGTGTCAGCAGATACATTTGTAACTGCTGAACAGAATCAGGAACCTCAGGTCATTGTTGAGGATGTTGATTCTTCAGATGATGAATCTAATGATACTGACTCAGCACAGTCAGATGCAGTAATCAAAGAAGAGGACATACCTCTCGAGAATCATATTCTATGTGATCATCCCGCAAAACCTGCTACGACTGTTTTGACTGAGTCCACGTCCACTTCCTCACAAGAGTCTGAGAGTGTGAATTTGTTGTACACACTTGTTGGTGATCATAGAGTTTATTCTGAAAAAGATTTTCCGACTAGAAATGTTAATCAATCTTTAATCAGTAAAGTTTTTGAAGAATCAACAAGTAGGTTTTTTGGGAAAGTCGGGTTTACACGTTGTGGTAACACAGTGTCCGTCGATTCCGAAAGCTGAAAGTCGCAAACAAAACGGCAATCAAAGATTACAACTCAAGGTCGAAAGGAACAAGACAAGAAAAAGAATCAAAAGGTGAACTTTGTAAAATCGAAGGGAACGGATAAATTGGAAACTTTTCAAAATAAATCTAACATAGATCATGTAAATCAAGTTAAAATTTTGAAAAGAAATGAACAAAACAGTTCAGAACCAAGTACCTCGGGATCACAAAGTTCATCAACAAGACAATCACATGATACTTTGGGGTTTGTAGAACGAAGATCATGTTTCTCATGTGGTACATTTGGACATATTATCGAAATTGTCCACACCTTCATAAACAAAAAGCCAAAGTTGATGATCCCCGTGACCGAAACGACCGAAAGCGATCTGTTTCATCAAAACCAGATCCTAATCTTGTAAAAGAAAGGGAAAAGAAACAGAAACGCCAACAGGTCAAGAAAATTGAAAAAGCAATCAAAACCGATGTGGTTGAAAAACAATCTGTCTCTGTCAAACCAGAAAATTCAAGAACTTCAAACAATGATGAAGTTAAAATTTTATAGAATAAAACTGGTAAAACAAAACAGACCTGGAAACCTAAAACGGTTAATGATTCAGGGAGAACATCACAATTTCCAAAACATCGAGAAGTTGAAGTAACTTTTGTCGATGAAAATGGAAGACCCAAGACCACAAAGGCTTGGGTCCCCATATCCAACTAATCATGTGAGTACATGTGCAGGGTGTTCTAGGAGGAACTTTTAGCTGTCATTGGATTGTTGATAGTGGGGCATCCAGGCACATGACCGGCGACATGAAACTTCTCTACGATGTTAAATCTATTAGAGGAGGTTATGTTGCTTTTGCTGGAGATAAGGGCGGATATATTACAGGAGAAGGAATGGTATCCAGCGGGGTTGTAAGTTTTGACAAGATCAACTTTGTACAACAACTTGATCACAATCTTCTCAGCGTATCACAAATCTGTGATAAACAGTTTTCAGTACACTTTGATGTAAATGGATGTTATGTGCTGAAACCCGGCTTCAAGATTCCTAAAGAATGGATTATCTTATCTGCTCCAAGGATAAATGATTTGTATATCCTTGATATGAAGCAAGCAATC